>OMLM01006151.1:444-22232 GCA_900302695.1 Helostoma temminkii | reverse complement strand
ACTTACCGAAAGTATTAATTTGAATGCTAGGACTACAAAACACACACACACACACACATGGGAGGATCTCAACTTCTGCTCCACTTTGTGTGAATAGATGGAAATCAGTCACAAGTATCTCTGTGCCCCATTGTGTGCTTCGAAGTCTTTGTTCGAGCATCTGTTGCCCAAACATTCTCCTCAGTGTCACTCACTCTAAATTGGTCTGTTCAGACGAGCTGCAACAAAACCCACTCTTCTTCCCACACAACACACAAACATAAACACACATACACAGAGGGGTGGGATGGAAAATTCCCTAAATGCAACTAAGAGAAAGAGTTCATCTTTATTCCTTTTGTGTATTTGTGAGACACAGATGATCGTAAAGGCTCTGGAAGCAGCAGCATTTTAAAGCAATTCTTCTTCTTGTGGGAAACCTCCACCAGACAACATTTGTCTGTCAGGTCAACCACAAACGAGTCCCTGTTCTACATTATTATTTTCGCCAACCTGACTTTTATTCCATTAGAAAGAATTTGACAAAATAAACCTAATGTTACTACACATAAAAAAGCAACTGTACATTTCCACTGAGCTCAGTTAATTCTGAGACGTTTTCTGACTTCTTCTAACTATGTGATACAAAGAGATTTTGTCCACACTAGCCTTCTCTGGAAAAGGTATAACAGCTTTTACCAACACTGATTCAGTTAAGCTCAAGAATCAGAATTCTGATCATTTCCCCCCTGAGTCTTGGGACTTGTTCAGAAAACAGGGTAATTGTTTTTGTAGAAATAAAAGTAGATGCAAGGGATGTGAGATGGGATACACTTAAGCACGGACAGAGGGAGGTGATAATGCTCCAGAGAAATAGTGACAGTAGTGAAGGAAAGTCATCTTAAAATAAGATGTTGGGCTACAGGTTTTATGCAGTGTTATGTCATAACCTACTCAAAATTATTTAAAAAGAAAGTCACGTGAAATGATCTTACATCCTAAATCATGCTGGTTGTTATTTGTGCTTTATAACACTATCACACAGGCGAAAATAAGATTCAAGACATTTGAGACTTATTTTTCCAAACCTTTATTTTGAAATTAAAGTGGGCAAATATATTAAGATAAAGAGCTAGGATATGAACATAACCCATGGAATGTAAACAATAAATGCACTTAAATTATGTAAAAAAAAACACACAATATCAAACAACACAATATAGGTTTTGCTTTAAAAAAAAACACAAAAAAACCCCAACAAAATAAATAAGACTTTAAGTTAAGAAAAGTTACAAAAAGAGCTTGCTGGCAGCTCAATTTAACAATAAGCTACAGCAACAAGAAGCATCTCTGGGCTCATCCGGACAGGTTGAGTCGATTTCATGACAAAAACAAACAACAAAAATTTTGTCTGATTTCATTTGAATTCGTTTGATTTCACCTGCTGCTCAGAGAGATAGCCAGCTAGCTAGCGTGCAACAGAGGCCAACCTACAAACACATTGTCATCGAGGCAACTGATAAAAAAAATCAGCTACAAACAAAGGTCACCTTTTCACCTGCGTGTTGACATCACAAGAGAAAAAGAAGCACACAGAAATTTTAACAAAACGTCCTCACACAAAACCATAATACAGTAACTCAGCAGTCCCGATGGACACTGGTGAACAGTAACACTGTTTTCTGACATTAAAATACATTTTTCTTTCTTTTGTTGCTCATGTAGCTCCAACACCTACCATCACAATGTACTCACATTTTTATTTGTCACTGCTGATTCACACTGAGGCCACACATGTGTGGTGAACCCCTCTTTCACCACAGTTTTGCTTTGTGTTTAGAGACAGTAGTTAACATTTGAAAAGGTTATTACAGTCAGAGGAGTGAGGCTTAAAGGAGAGGAGAGTAGACTCACTGTGTGCTCACATCAAAAGCAGAAAGCAGCGCTTGTGCCACCAATCAAGGTTGTTTCCCGAAAGTTCAGATGCAGTATCATCAATAGCTGTCTCCAGCTGAAGATAGAAACCTTTGACTTACTTATCGAGCGGCTTGTGATGTGAAAACTCAGTGAGTCTTGATTTCTGCCAGGCCTATTAGCCAATAAGGCAACATATATGTAGAATGCCAAAAAGTCTTTCTCCCTCCTCTCTCTCCTCTCCACAAGCCTTCTTAAAGCTACTGGATCGTGTAAATCAAGCAGATAGACAACATGAATGCATAAGTAAAGCATAATTTCTCTGGCATTATTAAAATGCATAAAACACAATCACAAAGCAAAAACTTATACAAAAAGCAATAAATAAGTCTAAAAATGTTAAGCAATAATAACAATAATCATAACACTGTATATTACCTGATGTGGCTAGAGGCTAAACAGTACTAGTAGGTTAGGGGAACACTAACATTAACTTTGGTAGCTAGAGAGTCAGTGGGTTGCCTACACATGTGCTTTTTTTGTTGCTAAGACAGTTTAGCTGAATGCTTGCCAAATAAAATTAAAATGGCTGACAAATACAATCAGGAGGCCACAGCCGTACAACAACAGCATACAGTTATGAAACCCTCGTACTCATGGAATCATGGACAAGAGGTCAGAGAACCCTAAACATGCTGGCATCACTGAAACAGTTTGTAAGGACTGAAATAAGATCTGTAAAAACAATATTGTTCAATAAAAAAGTGGACAACACACCAGTCATACCTGGGTAAGCAGCTCTAATATTAAAAGTCTTCTTAAAATCAGGGTACAGGAACTCTCACACAGAACTTCTCACTGGTCGGAGGCAACATAAGGATGAAAGCTGAGCTAAGTGGCTCCCTCCAGGGATTCTCTAAAAATGGGTATACAACAGTATACAGCAGTAACAACAATAACATTAAAACATATAACAAAACAAAGAGTCTGCTAAAACTGGACAAACACTGAGCAGTTACAACTGCTTGGATGAGAAATGCAATATGCACAAAGTTTGGTATGTTTACCTGGCTGCATTTAGGGAGGAACTGAAGATCAAATGTTTTAATCTTTTATGACTTGTAGCTGAACTCTATGTTTTAAAATGTCTACTTTACAAAACAGAATTTTGTGTTTTGCATAGACACAAAACCCATAGATCCCTAGTCACAGAGAGTTAAAACACATAGACAATCTATCCCTAATGAATTCAGCCCTGCAGTAAAGCCCTTCCCTACTCGTCTGAAACCGACAGACGGCTAAAGATGGGCAGGCGTCTACCCTCAAAGCTTGGTGACTCTGTTCCGCTGGAAGAGGAGCTGAGGGAGCAAGAGGATGTGTAGCCTTCCTCAGATAGGGAGTCGGCTGAGGCACATCGCTGAAGGCCAGGGAGGCTGTTCAGGGAGATTGGCAGTTGCTGGGAGAGCTGGTAAGAAAGGTTTGAGTTTTTGGCAGTGAAAGTCGAGGTGGGACACTTGGTTCTGACCGAATCAGTTGCAGCATAGAAGCGCGGACCTGAATCACTGCTGTCTCCTGTCAGGTCAGTGATGCCAGAGAAGGGATATGGGCAATGCTTCAGGGCTCCTGGCTCAGGAAAGAGAGGGGAGAGGAGCTCTGGGCTCCCTGTGGAGGATGGAGGAGGGGAGACAGAGGAGGCCCTGGTGAAGAGGAAGGAGGATGGCTGTGACTTCTCAACTTGTTGGAAAGTCTGTGGAGGAGAAGAGAAACCTGCAAAGCTAAGACTGTGACGCAGCAAAGGAGGTCTCATCTTCTGTTTCTGTGGTGGTATGACGTGGTTGCCAGGATTGATCTCATCAGCATTGTGGATGAAGTGGCAGCGGGCACCGTATGGACAGAAGCCTATTGTGTGGAAAGTGCGGCAGGGCTCTGTCTTGTACTTGGGATGTCTGCTGAGGCCTCTCAGTTCGTCCAAGCCATGGGCAAACTGGCACTTGGCACCATACTTGCAAGCCCCACTTTCCTCGTATGTGCGGCAGAGCTCTGTTTTGTACCGAGTGGAGATATGAGGTGAAGAAGCTGGGGGTCTGGAGGCAGGGGAGGAAGTAGTGGAAGGGAGGGAGGTGTTGCTGATACAAAGGCCTGGAGGAGGGAGCAAGACTGGTGGGGACACTTTAGCCATTTTGTCCTCTCTGCCTTCCAAATTGCCCTCAATCATGCTGACTGAACGGTCAACTCTGAAGGGGATGTGGCTGAGTGATGAGCGGGGAAGCTGACTCTCCCTGTTCCACTGCTGGCTGGAAGCCATGTTGAGGCCCCAGCAGACTGCATCCGTCACCTCAGAGCTGCTGATGTTGAACTTTGAGTTGGGCAGGGTCACGGGACAAAGAGAATGGCGACGCTGGAAGCCCAGGACTCTTTGACTGTGCTCCTGCTGTTGCTGCTGTGAGCTGGTAGACAAGCCATCTGTCACTTCCAGACTGCGGAAATTCTGTCACACAGAGAAACAAGAAGAATAGATGTGAGCTTTCTGCATTCCTGGGGCACTGAAGCGTGACAGGCAGGGCCAAGTCATGCTGAAAGGAGATTTTTAAAAAAAACAGGGCTCATGAAAGAGCATGGAGATATGAACTCCATGAGTCTAATGTTATCTTGAAATCTGCAAAAGGTTAAACCAAAAGTTTAAGTTGAGAAGCGTGGTAAATCAGTTATTACTGGACTGAAAGTAGAATAAGCACACATAAGTCTGGATACACACATTCTACTTTTACATTTCCATTAATTGTACTTGATGTTATTTGAAACAAAATTTCTATAAAATTGAGCAAAATCTAAGTTTAGTTTAAAATTCTTAAAATAAAACCAATCCAATATTTCTATTTATTTGACATTGAGTTTACTTACAAACTGTTCTGAGATCAATTCAAAGGCAAAACATTATATCTACAGCTTCAACAGCTTTTCCTCCACTATGAAATATTGTTGATGCTGCATTCTTGTTACCCTAAGCAAGCGTTTAAGCTGCCTACACAGAAGACAGATGCGGCAAGTTGATAAAATGTGTGTAAAAGTTTTAGAACTGTCACTGCTTGCCCTTACCTTGCAGAATTCCCCATCTAGTTCCAGGAAAGGCGTTAAGAAGTCAGATGGCATGGTTCGCTTCTCCGGCCTCGCTGGGTGAAGGCGCTGGATGCAACTTTCTGGGTCCAGAGAGAAGGCAAACCTGGCCTCTGACAAGCTGAGATAACAACAACAATAAGGTCTGGAAATATCTCGCAGTTTTTCCTGTGAGTCAATACTTGTTCCGGGAGCGCCAAGATTTTTTGGGAGGAGAGAAATTCTGCAGTAGTCAGGTCCGTTGTGCAGAGGACAGAGACTTGGGAGAAAGAGCAACGTGACTCTGGGAGGAAAGTTCCTCGACCATCTGTTGGAATCTGCTTAAATAGTTGGGGGAACCCACCCATTCACACCCACCGCCTGTGTTCTTCAAGGGGCAGGGCAGAGAATGTGTGTGTGTTAATGTGTGCGTGCAGGGGGTGGGGGTCTTGCATTGTAACAGTGTGCTGGGGGGCAGGGTGGGCACAGAAAGAAGAGAAGGGTGCTGAATGAAGCTACTTTTCAACCCATTCATTACCAAATCCTTAACGATGCATTCTTCTTTTAACAGGCCGTCCCCTCACGTTGTTTAGGATCGATTCAGCTAAGGAGATAATGACAGTGTTGCAAATACCAAACACATTTACTGTGATTAGTGCAGTTAAAGTTTGTTATATATACAAATATATTTGCTAAGTACCTATATATGATGTCTTAATTTACACACGATCTATTCTGAAAGGCAACATGGCTGCAGGAACAAGTTCCAGCATACAGAATGTGATCATGGCTGTTCTTTATTGTGTGGAGCTTAGCTGCAAAGGATCTGACAGACTCAAGAGTTCAAGAGGAGTAAAACACTTTATCCAGTTTCTACTTTCAGAACTCCTAATCTAGAATAATAATGTACCACCATAACCCAGACTAGCCTTTCTGCTTCTGTTCCAAACAAAGTACAAACAGTGTCAGCGTTTGGGGGCTGCATCTGCTCTGGTTTCCTCCCAGTGTCCACAGCCATGGTGATTGGAAACTCCAGAATGCCCACAGGTGTAAAAACACTATGAATGTGTTAGAGTGATGACTTGTCCAGGGTGTGTCCCACCCAGTTTTGAACTTTTCTTTGAGCCACAGATGCCTTGGAGGCAGACATGATGTCTTTGCTTGAATAAACTAAATCCACATGTAAAAGTGATGCGGCAAGGAGCTGATACTATTATGAAGCTTTTTGCCATTACTACCAAAATCCAATACATTGTTTTGTTTGCTGAAAGAAGCAATAGATTTTACATTTATGACACGTTTATGAAAGATAAGAGCAAGTCCTGACACGCTGGTCAGTGGTGACCCAGGCACTCCCTCAGAAACTGGCCCCAGTATGTCATTTCAGATTTGCTGTAGTGTTGAAATGCTAATTCGAGCCTGTATAGATGGTTCAAAGATGGCAAAATGTGAACTGTTGACCCCTGCATAACAGCACTCACAATGCCGTGGGGAAAAAATGAAGATTGCTGGTGACTTGAATGGGTGGACATGGGATTTCTGGCTCCATGACTTTGATCACAATCTGTGTTTTATTAAAAGTCAGTCATAGCAGTAAAGTTTCACCTTATAGTAGTGACCTGTAGCTCTGTGAGCAATAAAATTCCACTGTTCTGGATCAGATTGATGATTGAACGGGCAATATAGAATCGTAGGCTTTTATTTTTGTCATATATAGAATCGCACGTGCAGAAGTTTAATCCACGTTTTTGACCGTATCTGGCATCTCTTGAATGTGTTCCAGGGGTGTGTTGTGCTGAGCACAGACGTTTCAAATCCTCTGGTCTAACCGAATCTGAACAGGTCAGGGCTTCCATTGGAATCAAGAAGATTGCAATTGCGTCTCCCACACAGCATTAATGGCCGGTGAGTCGTACCTTTCAAATCCATGTCAGCTACTATATTCATGATGTAAATGAAACCACTTTCGTACTCTGAAGGGAAGCGAGGACTCTCTTTGGACACATGTGTGGAATTTAATATTTGTGTCCATGTCAATGTTCAGTTAAATACAACATTTCCGACTCATTCTTGCCGTTGCATACTGTCCAGTAACCATCACATTTTCTAGTGCATATATCAGGAATATGTGTAATTTCACCAAACATAGTGCAAGGACATGTTCTGTCCATGAGGAAACAGAAAGCATCACCTTTCACCTTCCTTCAGAAATACAAAAAGTGTGAGTTGTTTCTAAGAATCAAAGTTAAGTTTGGGTCCCAACTCTCATTGAAACTAATCGACTTGTGGTTGTGTACTGAAACATTTGGGAGCAAAGGTGCAGTTCAAGCAGTAATGTTGATTTGTTGCTTGTGTTGTGCATTGTGTCTCTGTATGGACACTATAGGAACATTTCAGACAGTGATTACTCTGTGGTTGGGTCATTCTGCATGTTAAGCCCATCAAACAGTCCAGAAGTGGGGAGGGAGGTCTAAACACTACAGTGAGATTTAGCTGGTAGTATTATGCCGGTAATACAATGAAATGACACAGTGAGAAAGTGCCAATGTTGGTCTACAAGTGTGAGATGGAAGGAGGAGAGTGTGTACATTTGAAATCACACCTTCGTCTCTTTACTCTAATCCTCACTTCACAATAAAACAATTTGAAATCATTATAAATATCCAATCACACAGTGTAAGTCATGTTATTGGCACAATATGTTTGTGCTGATTTTGTCAGACAACTTCACAGACATAAATCAGTATTTGACCTGAGCACAACAGTGCAGTCATGCTACCATGTACCTAACTTAAAGGTAACATCTAAGAGCTGCAGTCACATTATTATTTTTAGTTGTCAGTGACCTGAAGTGAATAACTGAAAGGTGAGTTTGGTGTGTGTCACTGCTGACCATGTTTACTAAAAGTTTTTTCTACATGTAATCAGCATTTACTTATTAAGCCGACATAACGTAGTCAACAAGAAAATGTAACTTGGGTGAATATTTATTTAGCTTAGCTGAAGGAGTATCTGAAGAGCCAGAAACCAACAGAGCAACACTTCATTGTAAAGAAAGTGCAAAACAAACTGTAAAATACACAACAGGCGTTTCTTATCACAACGCCGTACTGATACGTTAATGCGGTGTGTGTGTGTGTGTTCAGGGTTATTTAACTGTAATTCCAGTGTGGTTTCCTCCCTGTGGCTGGTTGATTTGGTAACAGACCGACTGTTGTTACATCTCTTTTCTTCCCATGTTTCTACCTCTTTCCTTTTTTAGCTTCTCTCCTTTTATTATCTCTCCATTTTCTGTCTTTTCTTTTTCTTTTTCCTTTCATTCTCGCTTTAGACACATTTGTCTACAACCCTCTTCTCTTTCCTGTGTGTGTATGTACTTTTGGGGCAAATGAATCAGTTATCTCTCTCTCTCTCTCTCTCTCTCTGTGTTGTTGTGGTCTGCTCTCCTGAGTGACATGCCAACTGAATCTGGTCTTACATAAGCAGCATAACTGTCTGCATGTATGTGTGTGAGAATGGGTTGGTGGCTATGTGGGCACAGGATCCACTTACAAACTGCCTTTATTTCTCTAGGTACTTAATGCAAAAGTTTTCAAATGGTTAACAGCAGTAGTATCAGTGGCATTTGCTGCTTGAAAAAATGAGGTCACAAAATAAAGTCAGTTGCAGATGAACTTCTTCTGAGTACAGCAAAGTTTAAAATGAGCAAACTATTCAAATCAGGTAATATCTGATTAGGGAAATAGAGTATAGAATATAATATGGTCAAATTTGCTGTTGCATAGCACTGAAATATCTTTGGAGAAATTCTGCTTTGGAATGTTCTTGGTTAAATCCCACCGAGTGAAGATATGATAAATGTTTCCCTGCCATGTTTTTGATTTTGTTAAACCTTGCATTAATAGACAGAGTCAGAAATATCATCTGAGGCCTCACAAAGGCCTCACTTTGTGATCCACTTAGCTTGGCTCATCATAAGAAGTCATTTATAATACAGTTAGACTCACATCGGGGTCGTATCATGATGGTGCTTCGCTTTAACTTGGCTGGGAAACATCACTGGTCGTGTCAGTTAGTGGTGGTTGGGGTGGAGACAAGGGAGGGGTGGGTTTTAGAGGCTGGTGAAGCACAGGAACAAAACTGTGGGCACGTTTTATGATTTGCAGTATGTTGACAACTGAGACAAATGTGGCAGATAATGTTACAGTATCTATAGACTCTAACTCATACAATGAAATTCTCTGTGTTGGTTTGTTCAGCTTAGCATTTTCCTAAAAAAAAAAAAATGGATGAACATGGATGAAAATATTGTAATTCCAATTCCAAGAGTTATACTAAAACCACTACATGCTTTTCACATGCACACACAATCCCATAACCACCACACACACTTAAACACACATAGTGTCTCTTTTGCTCTTACACACTCCCACACACATCCCAGCATGGCTGTCGGCCCCCTGTCTGAGCCCGTCTTGGCCTCTTTGTCGAGGCCAGCATGACAAGAGCTCTATTGTCCAGAAGCGTCTCCATATGGTCCCATGGACAAAACCAGCACACAGGATCCGATCTAACTGTCCTCTGTGGCTTAGCAAAAAAGAAGAGCTCATCTCAAGACTCATGTGGACCACAGTCAAATATGCTTGGGAAAATTATTTTCCAGTAGAGTTGCCACTGCTTCTATCAGCATTGAAATAGGTCAAATATTATTAAAACTTTGTAAGACATAAAACGTGTAGCACAACATTACTGATGGTGCTAAACCTACCTTCTAACCGATTTGCAATTCCGCTGAAACACATAAAAAGAGGGGGCATGCAGTTTGTTATCCCTCGCTTGACTCTGAACAAAAGTCAGGTCATTCATGAATGTGCTGTTGTGGATTTTCTACCTTTAGTGTTTACAACATACAGTATAAGACAATTCTGCAGCTTTTGGGTGGCACTAAGTTACACACACACTGGTTACTCTGGACAGTTTACAGACCAAAATTAGAGCAGTTTCAGTGAGTAAGTACTGTAGCTGTAGCTTTATTTGTTAAGTACTTTAAAACAACTGGGTCGACCAAAGTGCTGTACAGATGAAAACATAAAATAAACAGCACAAGGTATACAATAGCACAGAAAGTGTATAAGTAGGACATTGTTTCTTGTACTACTTGTTGTACTACTATGTATTCCTTAATTACTGTGATGACGTCCTTTTGCATGTAATGCTGCAGTACCACATGAGGCAGATAAGCCGTTTCTTCCAAAATACAAACAAGTCATGCTTTTAATATTCATCCTCATTTCCCTCCCACTTGCCCATTGTCATGGATGTTCAGCTCTCTTAGGTCATTTCCATTTCAGGGTGGATACGAATGGTCGTCAAGTGCCCTGTTTGCAAAGCCACAGTCTATTGTTGTAACCTGTGGTGTTTATTTGTTGTGGTGTTACTTTGCTCCCCTTTTCCTTCCTTCATGATTTGTTTGTTTTCTCTTTTTCTTTTTCTTCATAGCTTCCTTCATAGCCATCCAGATGTCCACAGCCTTGTTTTCTCCACTCCATGTGTTTTTTATGAGTCTCTTTCAACAATGTGATTTAGAACCTCCATTTCAAACATTTAAGTTATTCAAACAAAGGTTGAACAGAAACCCCCTCAATGTACACCTTTCTACCAGCAGGACTACAGTGTTGTCTCTAACAATTACATTATTAAGTACAACCTTTCAAAACCAACAATCTATCCATCCATCCATTTTCTATACTGTTTAGTCCCCACGGGGGTCACGGGTGTGCTGGAGCCTATCCCAGCTGTCACCAACAATCTAACCTTCTGATTTTATGTCATAAAAAATGTGTGATAAAATGCCTCAGCCTCAAAGGAACTCTATCCCTTATGGACACGTGCAAACTTTGTGCTACTTCTGAGCTAGTGCTGGTTCAGAGCTGGACAACTGTCTAAAGAGAGCCGCCATAGAACCAGGTCACTATGTCACTATATATGGCTGTGAAGTCTCAGCCTTCACAGCCTATCGCAAAACACAACAACAAGCACTGCAGTGTTGCTTCTGACTTTATGAGCCTACACCGCTGGTCCGGTGCTCGTTGAGAGTTGGTTCCAGTCTGGAATCAATTTTCCAAACTGGATGGTTTTAAAAGGATACATCAGTGAATTTTAGGAAAGACTGTCAAAGAGTGTGCAGAAGTATACAAAGGTTTGGACACCACCAAAGAAATGTTATATTTTGGCAGTATATCTTATTATACTATCTTGTTATACTGTATGTCCACAGCAGAGGCCAGAGTCTGTGTGATACAGTGTCTCAGTCTTGTTAGTGTTTATTTAGTCACTTTAAAATAAATACTACTTACATTTAATGCATAAAAAGTACTTTTTTCATCCCCAAGGAGAAACTGATGATGGGCCTAATATGAGGTTTCAGTGTCTTGTCCAGGATACCAAGCCACCAATCCTGGGGTTGTCCATAGGCAACGTATTTTTGTCCTCCGAAATATCCAGTCTACATCACTTTTTCCATTACTGCAGTTCATCTTCAAGTTATGTACTTCAACTTTATTAATGTCTTTATTAATGATGGTGAACTGGGTTAATAGACAAAAGTCTAACAGTCACTGCACACACACAACGTCTGCATTAAGATTTAAATACAGACACGATCTGTCTCTAACTCTAACCAGAGTAGTTTTCATGCCTAAACCCAACCTCACCTCACATTTCGGTTAATCTCTGTGTGGCTTGTCTGCACATTATACGCCTGTCAACCACCTCCTTGCAATTCACTTTTGCTTAAAAATGTGACGTTTCATTAATTCACAATTGTTATGTTAGATGTAATGTAACATAATGATTGTGTTCCCTACAAAAATGTAATCACAATTGCAGTTTAGTAGTACAGGAACATGACTTTTTGTGGTGAAAATTAATACTAAAAACAACAAAGCAGCTGACGCCACAAACGTCATTTTTTTAAGGATTAAGAACTGTCATATGCTGTTGATATATGATGGTCATTCTTTGCTGGTAGATGGTGAATATTGTGCATTTTGTACCAAGGAATAAACCTTCAACAGTGCTCTGCTGTTGCCAGTGAAGCACACAGAACTACAGCAACTCTATCTGCTGTTAAACGGGTGATTTATGGGTCCTTTTCTAAGGTGCCAGGAAATATTTCCAGGCCTGATAGGAGCAAAACTGTTTTAAAGGGCTGATTAAGGTGAAAAGTTATAGAGATTAATGGTGACTACAGTTGAGAAATGAACATGCTGTTGAGCTAAGAGATGAATGGTGACCACAGGCTGTTGGTGGATGTTATACAAAAGTGGATAAATCACTGACATGACTCCAGTGAGGTTGCACAAACCTTTGTGTCAGAACAAACTGCAGAAGGAAGATATTTAACGTCGTCTTGTTCCATCCATCAAGCAGCATCTTCTCTTCTAATTGTCTTCCAAACCTCAGCTTTGAGTTTTATTTCACAATAAAACATGCTCTCCTCTGTGGTAAACAGAAATGATATAAAACCTCTTATATCTTTTCTTATTCACATTCTTGTGCCCCATCTTTCTGGATTTGTCTGTTGATGAACTGTTGTAGTGGATATGTAGATCTTCTGTGTAAGAAGCTGATAAACCAGTTGTATTGTTACTTTAAATCTGCTCAACGATCCTCACATATAGAAAACAATTCAGGTTTTTGGCTTCATGTTTTCTGTCTCAGGTTCATGCAAGACTTTGACAGGGTCCAGCAGAAGCTGGGAGGACTTTAATAACCTGGCCTTACTGTGCTGTCAACTCTTTATAGCAGCTAAAAAAATGAATGTTCTTATTGGCTATCAGCTTTTCTTTCTCCACACAGTCACGGTCATCAGGTCAGGTCTACAGCCACAGCCCTTTTCTCTCCCTCTCATCCTCCAATCTGTTCGTATGGCTCCATAAATCCTTTCATTTGACCAACTGGACTCAACCCCCACCCTCTACACACAAAAAACTAAACAACATCCCACTCTCTCTTTCTCCCCCTACAAGGAATCCCTAACTTCCTGTTTTCAATCCTCTCCTAAAGGAGAAGCAGCACCAAGCTTGGCTTCCTGGAAAAATTTGGTGACCAAAGAAAGAAACAGCGTGTGTGGGTTTGTGGGGAGGGTTGTGGGTGTTAACAGCGTCCACTGGATTATGCTTTGACAAAAGACTAGACCCCCCACTGCTGTAATTTTCCCGCCAGTCAGTTTCCTGTTTCCTGGAACGTGTCACACACACACATACACACACAGGCCATTTGATGCCAGCTGCTGGCCATGATGCAACAGCAGAGTGACCAGGAGGCCCAAGGGGCATCTGGATAATAAGACTTCCTTTCATTAAATCCGCGGGAAGATAATCCATACATTATTTTATCACATTGGCTGAAAATCGCCTTAAAACAGGCGCACAGAGAATCCTCAGAATCCTTTTTATCCTGTGACAATAATAAAAGTTCCACATTATTTTTCACAGCTTGTTCAACACATGGTTTATTTCAATGGTCTTAACTCCACAGCAGCAGAACAAAGCTACTAACAGCAGGTGTTTTGTATTAATATATAAAATGCTGATAATATTCAAGATGAAATCCTGTGAACATGCTGTTCAGACAAAATGTTTTATGTAAGTCCATGTTTTATTTTAATCCAAAAATATTAAGCTGTATGCCTCACCAAGGTGAGTGTTATACTTTACTAACCGTTCAATTTGCCCACTAAGAAAAATCTGTCAACTAATTTTAAGTTGTATGAAAAATTACCTGGAGATGATCCAAGTATTGACATTAAAATGCAAAACAGTAACATTTACTAAAAGTCGTATGACTGCCAAAGTTAATATGCAGAGACTGGCAAGCAGTGAGTCTACTGTCTGACTGTGATACTCGAATGAATGCAAAGAGACACAGTGGTCTCCTGCGGGTCTGCATGTACAGGAAGTGTCAGCGGTCTGAACTAGAGCTGAGTCAAGTGTTTCCAGCACACAGATACAGTAAGTGAAAACGGCGAGTCACTATCTACACTAGGACGACACTAGCACTTGATTCATCCATGTGAAAGGCAGTTATCAGTTCAGCTGAGGTCACACAAACATCAGTTAAGTGAAGATACAAAGGTGTTAGTTAAGTTAAATAATCATTCAGACAAAAGCTGCAGCAGCTTTGAGCACGTGTACAAATGTAGAACACTGAGAACATGATGAGGATCCGGTGCCAACACTCAAATGTTTTCTACAAATGTCTGACAAATGCTATACTCCCTGAAACACACACACACACACACAAACCTCCAGCACCAAACTGTCAGCTGACACAACTGGTCGCTAAGGTGTGTGTGTTAGAGAGAGACAGACTGGACCTTGTTCACTACAGACAGCCCCAGCCTTCAGATACAGTGTGAAGTAACACATGCACAATCATGTACACACACACACTTACTAGGTCTGGGTGTGAGTCTAAGAGGTGTTGTTTGGTGCTAAATGAGGCCAGTCTCCTCAGCAGCTGCTGCTGAGTTATTTTAACAGGGGCTGTTATGTGCGTGTGTGTGTGTGTGTGTGTGTGTGTACACATGTAACCATTAGCAAACCCGTTATATACTTGCTGTTAAATAACCCAACATGGCGCCCTCACGTAGTCTTAGTTGATTTGGAGCGCTGACTGCACACGTCATGAACGGCATCAAATGAACTCAACAACTTTAATTCACCACAATCAAGAGGTAAGTGTTGGGAAAACAATGCAGCCATACCTGCCATTATGTTAGTAATGCTAATTTATCCCCAATGTAAAAATTACCCAAGAACCTTGTATTTGTAGGCTAGAGGTATACTTGATGTTGTCTGATGTATGTATATAGGTTACTGCTGCGCCATCAGCATCATTGTTCGCATACTTCCTTGAGTAGTTTGTGTTTGTCTGGAGGATTTTTGTTTACTTCTGTTCTTAGATAAATAAGAAGAAGAAGAGGAAAACTTTTTGCATAATTTATATATATATATATATATATATATCATGTATATACATATACATATATATATATATATTATATACATCTACACACACAAACACATGCATCTGTCCTACACACAGATAGTACTGTTTGTCCTGTGGCTCTCTTACCAAAATCCCCCCCCAAAAAACACACTGAAATGATTGAACTGTCTATGTTCTCAAAGTAATGAAACTTTGAACACCAATAAAAAAATCACTTTCTTCTGAAATTAATGATGTTTCTTCATACATACATCACAAGCTAGATTACAATTTTCGGAGGAATATGATTTCCTTTTGACTGAAAGAGGCCAATAAGAGGTTGGAGCTAAATTCTGGTAGCATTTATTTCTGAAAAGGCATTAGAGGAAGCACTAGGCTTCTACTTTCAGGTTGGAGGTGACCCAGTCCACATTGTAAGAGGTTCTCTACAACTTTTGCTTTTCAAATTTTTAATGAAAATGCATGACCATGCCAGGGGAAGTACATGGATCTTTCAGCTTTCAGCTGGAGGAAGCTGATAGGAGGTTGTAGCACTGTTCTGATGTGACTCATTCCCCCCATTTCAGGGGTGACCTACATGGGTTTGTCCCATTTTGGAATCTATAAGCAACAAACTGAGATACAGACAAACTGAAAATGGGCTATACCAATATAAGAAGATATTGGAAATTTGACCCCAGGGGACTGAACCTGAGCCATGCTTGGTCCAGGAACTATAGTTTAAAGATACATACAATGAATCTATCTATCTATCTATCTATCTATCTATCTATCTATCTATCTATCTATCTCTATCTATCTATCAATCTTTCAAAATGAGCTCTGTGCTCCATCTTCCTCTACTGTGTATTACACAGGACTTGCACTGGTATTGCAGGAATGTTGTCCATGAACCAGTATAACATGAGGTCAATGGGGTTAAAAGTCTTCTTTCATAGTATTGAATCTAGTCTCATTGTGCACTGAGGCATCTATTCAGCTGGTTAGTCTTCACGACTGAACAATGTCTGATGCTGGCAGAGTTCAGCACATCAACAATCCTTCAAAACCAAATCGGCACCAAATCACTGAACCACCACTGTCATCAACAGAACTGGTCGTTTTTAGCAGTGGTGACTGAGAACACTCCTGTCAGAGAGGTTGAGATACACAAAATGTTGGAAAAAGCAAAAGCCTCAGACGAGATCTTAATCAAAAGCCTGTCAGAACTGCAGTTATATCAACAATGAGGGTTGTGAATAATCTTTGCCACTTTTGGCCACATGCTAGCATTGTTTATCTGCCAGCTCCACATGGGGTCATCACCTCTGTGTTTCATTTTGATAAATTTAATGCAACGTTTCAGCATTTTGACTCAAGTATCATTGTAGCGATCCTGGAGCTCCTACATCAGTCGGTGGATTTCAGGAGTGACCCGATCATTACAGTTTAGATGCTGCACTGTCTTTTATGCATTTACACAAAGTGCAAAGCACGATCACCACATCAGATAGAGTCTGCGAGCCTTATCTGTGCTGAACAAAAAAAATATCAGACATAGTGTCACACTTAACAGGAACATTTTGTATGTACTGTTTATTCTTGCTGACTGTGATGAATAAGCTGCATGCCTGAGAAAACAGTGTGTTTAGATGCAGCCATCCAGCCATATCTAACAGTCATTACCATGACAAACAGTAATTCCCTTTGGAATTCTTGTCCTCTTTTCTGTACAATACAAACTATCGCTGATCTGTTCCATTCTCACTGCTGTTGTTGCTGGTTTGTTTTCTATGCCAGGCCTTCACCGACCTCATTAATCCACATGTCCAGTGCAGTGTTTTATTGTTCATGGAAAGATTTCTTGATTATAGAAAAAGAAAAGCAGAAGAAGAACTGCAGTGGCTCAGGGGGAAACCAGCAGCCTCTGGATGACTCATATCTGATAGGTCAGTTGGTATGTTTCCATACATGTGCAATATGTGCATTTTAATAGTAAAAAGAAAAATCAAACAAGTTAAAAACTAAGAAACTAAAGTGAACATACTAATCAGCAGCTTTATTGACAGCCAGTTACAAGGACAATTTTGCTGTTTGAATTGTTAAACAGAAATCCCAGAAGCAAAACCTAAAGAATTTAGCTGCACAGTAAAGTAAAGAACCAAATCCCAAAGCATATCAAACACATTTGCTGCACATAGCATTTATAACAAGCAGCTCATGTGAACCAGGAGTGTTTGAATGTGAGTGCAGGCTCATAAAGTTGCTCTTGTAAAATACTGTACAGTGTTGTAAAGGTGGAGACGTATGTACTGATCTAATGATGTGGCTCTATGGTGGCTGTGTAGCCCATGGGAAAGCAAACTGGTTCTGAGACGAAGCTGAACCAAATCTGAACCAGCATAAGCACTATATAGTTTATATGTATATAGTTTAACTAATGCTGAGAGCTGAAAGATGCTCCACCCTGTAACAACAAAGACTTTCTGTAGTTCCACAAAACCTGACAGAGTGACACATCTTCTCTCTTGTATACAGCATGATGTTAATTTCCAGTTTTCCATTTCAGTAATTTGAGTCATATAATGACTTAATAATAAGAATAATTATTATTATTTTTATTTGTATTAGCAGCAGTAGTAGTATTATAACAATGAATACTAAAGAAAATATAGTTGCTATTTCATATATCAGAAACATTTAATAATATAAGATTTATTTGTAACCAAGTATCACAGATGCTGTGGCAGTTGTGACATCTGTGTCTGCCATCAGGATACGCTTCTTCCTTTGGTTTTATTATAATAGATGTGGAGCCCACCATTGTATTACTGTTACATTATTATCATGCTTTTACTATTTTTATGTTGTGCATCCTTTCGATAGCAGCAGACTGCAGAATCTGCCGTCTGCCCATGGCAACAAACCCCTCATATCCAATCTCCTGCACACAGTTGTGAGCAAATCTGTTGAAACAGAAGCACATCTGTTTGTGTTGGTGTGGACTGATCAGTTTAAACATGTTTTCTAAAGATATTTGGTTCATTTTTGTAAAAGTCCTGAAGGATCGACATCATGTGACAACAGAAAAAACATACACACAAGTAAAGAGTACGACAGACAAGCCACAGTGTACCTGTGTATGTGTGTGAGTTCACAATTACACGTGTCCCCTGTCAACAGGTCTGCAGACCAAACACACTGTGGCATAATTACTACAAGAAGAGAAACAGGGTCAATGGAGTGAGTGTGTGTGTGTGTGTGTGTGTGTGTGTGGTGGTCTTGTCCCCTAACAAAACTTGCTGGCAGACATAAAAACAAACACATGCAAAGACACACACGCCACCTTGTACACTGTGTCCTTATGTGTGTTTACGCGACTGCCGCTGACATGAACCAGTGGAACCTACTAAGGAGCGTTGGTGTGTGTGCCGGCTCATGGTTTGATAAGCAAGTTAGCAACTTTGACGACATCTATTGCCTCACATTGATAATCTGAGCAGTTAACGAGATGCAGGGTGTTACATGGCTTTCTCTGCATATGTGTGTGTGTGTATGTGTCTGCGGTTGGCTGTGTGGTAATGTTTGAGCGACGAGGGTTTAACGAACACAGCTGCCGTCAGTTAGAGTGTGTACAGCCAGAATTCTGGATGTGGTTTACTGTGTGTGTGTGTTCCTGTATGTGAACATGGTAGATAATCTAGATATCAACTTCACACATCATGGTTGTTTCTCAGAGTTTCAACACTTGGAGAGTCAAGTTGTTGTTTATATTTCTAAGAGCTCTTAATGTGTTTGTGCCACCTTAAGGCGAAATTCCATCAGTTTTCTTCTCGGATTGCTCAGAGATGTGTCGTCTCAGTCATCATGTGCACCAAAGTACATCATTAAAAGCCATGTGAGAAAGCTGACTTAGGAAACTCCCATAGGAATCAGCTCAGATATCAAGAGGGTAACGTACTTTATTGCACGGTGAAACATTACAGCTGACCCACCAAAGACAGAAGCTTTTTGAAAACCCCCACACAACTTCTGTTGGTCTCATCAGAGCCGAGTCTTCAGTATCACATGCATCACATTAGCACACTTTAGAATCATCTTTTATATTGTGATGTTACCTTTTGGTTATCCCAAAGGTTCCGTTCTGTTCTGATGAACTGATGAAACGTCTTCAGAACTAAGAAACATTTCCAGTTGCTACTGAACAGAACCTTGAAGTGAAGTTTTATTTGTTTAATGGAAACTCATATTCAGCGTACAGGAAATAATACACAGCAAATAAAATAAATGAATCATTGTTGGCTAAATTTATTTATTTTTATTTGCCGGATAAAGGAGGAGGTGAAACAGTGCAGATCCAGGATATGTCCTAAACATGTTCAGAAGCAAGTAAAAAGTTACATTTTTACTTAGTGTTTCAGATGAAATCTGTCTACTAAAATAATGTTACAAGACAACTAAAATGAAAATTCTATTTTTCAAAAATGTATGATTATGTTAGGGTGTAATTTGGACTGAGAGCGGGACTGAGAAACTACAGATGTGAGCTTGACTCCATAGTCCCATATGTGGATTTAAGCACCAGAATCACTTTGGTCAAGACCTCAAAAATATTTTTAACATGTTCTTCCTTTCATTACTACATCACTACCTCAGATGATTACAGCTGGAAACAGATAATTGCTAGTTAGCGATCTGAATTTTCCTGTCTGCTTTACTGGCAAGTTGGAAAAGTTAGAATAGAATAGTTAATACTGCCATGTTTTAACCATGTTTATTATCACATATATGCATGAGTCCAAATAATAATTCATTATGACACACACTAACCATCTGGAGAGCCTTATGGACAGAATTTATGGATTAATGGATGATTGGTGTATTGTATTTGGGAAGAACTGGGGGATTAGCAGGAGCACCATTGGCTACCGTGGCTGAACAGTTATTGGAGCTGAAAAACACCTCAGCATCAAAAGAAAAAGGAAAAATCCAATTACTGACCATCAGAGAAAAAAATAACACAAACAGCATTTATTAAGAGATGGAGAGCAAGCTAATGTTACAGCTTTACCTTTAATGGTGGTTGTTTAATGGTTAGTACTGTTGTGTATGTGTGTGTGTGTGTATATATATATACACATGTTCATTGTGTATATTTTCTTAATTACTGTAGCAGAGGAGAGAGGTCTTTTAATGCCTGTAAAGTGTCATGTTGCTTCCTGTCTGTGAAGTGTGTGTGAGTGAAAGAGACACAGACACTGAAACTGACAGAAAGGAACTGCCTGTTATGTTAAACACACACATACACACACACACACACACACACACACACATCTCAAATACCTCTGGTTCGTATGGACAGCTGGTCTGTTGGCGGGAAAGCAGAGGACCAGCTGTCACTGGAGAGAGAGGGGGAGAGCAGAAGAGCGAGGATGGAGTTACACACACAGCAAAAGATGGAAAGAGAGGAGGAAGAAAGAAGGATAAAAACATACACATACTAAGATAAGAAAATGATGAAGAAACACACAAGCAGACAGTGAAGGAAAGAAAACCTGGAAAAAAAGAGAGTAGGCACTAAGACCAAGGTAACTTAACTGTCTTTCACACTTGGGCTTTGTAAGCAACAGCAGCAAAAACCTTAGCACATTTAATTAGTCATCTGAAACTCTGCAAACTGGTTGTCTAGTAAAAACAGGCTTTAAATGTTTCCTCCTCATAGGATTGAACAAATTTCTACCTAGTTTAGTTTTCAGATGCATCTAGAACTGGAATCTAGTGTTTCAGATGCTTATGCACTTGTTGATTAAAAACATACATAATATATATAATCAACATAAAGCTTTGTGAATATCATGGAAACAGCAAACACTAATTCAAGTTTCTAATTTCAGGATTATTGATTACATAACTAAATTGTGTAATATAACTTCAGACTGACTTGTGAGACTAATTAAACTCAATCTTAATCTACAGGGATCCAATCTAAGAACCTAATCCAACATGTGTCAGACTTCTGCTTCTTCAGTTTGCAGCAGTTAGTGATTTTATTTGGTGCATCAGGTTTTATTTTGATGTTTGACTGTCAAATATAACGTCATGTTAAAGCTGCATTTAAAGTCAACGATTAGTAGTTTAAACTTTTTTTGTCTGTTTGTTTGTCTCATGTCCATTATTGTTCAAAGTCACATGTTTTCTTGACAAAAGAAAACAACTTTGCAGAATTTTACTGGTGATCAGCGCACTAAAGCTCGATTTACAGCATAATAAGGTTTTTATGTGGCCTACACTGTTGTGAGCATTTATAATTCTCCACTGGTGTGTCTGCTTCAAGGGGCAATGTTTAGGGGAAGGGGAAGAGGTAAGATTGAGAAATGGGATTGGCCCTTACGCTACAGTCAGTACCAGTGGGTGTTAAGAAAAGGAAAACGAAAAAGTATCAGTAAAGATTTGGCAGATGTGGCTGAACATTTTGTGACTTGGTGGAGTTATATTATAAATCAATCGGATATGAACATATTTTCAAGAAAATAGGTTCTATGAAAATATTTACATTTCAGGAATATTCAGCTCTTGTTTCCATCTCGCTCTCTACAATAAGGCCTGCATTCAGAAACCTGATTCAATGAGGTTAATTATCTGTTGCCTGACTGGCCTCAGGGCTGTGTGTGTGTGTGTGTGTGTGTGTGTGTGTGTGTCTCTCTCTCTCTCTCTCTCTCTTTCCTTTCAAACACACACACACACACACACACACACACACAACACAAAAGGCGAAAAAAAAAGAGCAAAGTGACTCCACATAAACCAGT
>OMLM01006140.1:117313-129651 GCA_900302695.1 Helostoma temminkii | reverse complement strand
GTATAAATGTACTATGAATTAAATAAACAATAGTCAGGAGTGTGACCACAATGTTAGTTGCTGCTAAATCACAGCTTTTTAACCCACCCTTGAGCACTAAATAACACACAAGCACAGAGATTGACATAAAAGGACAAAATGATCACCAATAGGATTTTTTAAATGCTCTATTAAATTTACCTAAGAGAAAGACAGTCTTAAATGCAGACCTCCTGTTTACGATTTCTTACAGGTCCCCAAAAAGGAGTAAGACCTAGATGAAGTTTACTGTGATAAATCATTTTCACTCTGATCAAAGTGGTCACCACTGCTTCAGCTGTGAGCAGTGAGTGCATCATCTACCCAATAATCGTGCCACATTGGGCAGACGAAGGCAGCTGCAGAGTTTTCAAGCTTTCAACCAAAACAGGTACAAGGGCCAATGCCACCATAGCCAAAGCTGTGCACAAATGTGTTCGGCACAGTTTTCCAACAAGTTGGCAATATGATAGGCACATCTGTTGGACTTGGTATTGCTTGGAAGGATTCAGGATGGAGAGATGGAGGGGTAACCAGTAGAACCAGTGTGACAAGATACAACCATTCTTAGAATCTTGAGTGGGCCTATTTAAAAAAAAAAAAACAAAAAAAAAAAAAAACCTAGCAGATTCAGTACCTTAGCACAAAAACAATGCCTCAACCTACAAAGACTGGAAACCTGTCATTACGCCATCAGACAGACCTAGCTGTCTCTGGCTGTCTGATCAGCCACAACTTATGCCTGTTCTTCTCAAGCCCCTGCCACTAATACAAAAGGGATGAATAAAATGAATAGGTAACAGTTGAGAAACGATCAGAAAAGGCAACACTGCTGGTTCAGTTTGATCTTTTTGCCTATCTTTCCATTAGGGGGATTTTACATTGTCGTTTTCATCATTACATATAAGCAAGTTAGCAGTCCATCCTAATGCTTCATGTCTTTAGACCCCCTTTACTTTCTAAATCCCTGTCTCTCTTGCTGCTACTCATGGTTGGTATCTAGAACTCAGCAAACTCCTTTGCACACTTCTCTGTGAAGGAGACTCTGATTTCCTCTTCCTCATAGTCATCGAAGTTGCTTGTGTCACCAGGGCCTTTGCACTTAGGAATAAAGGGAGCTTCCACCTGAAACACACAGAACAATCAAATGATCAACATGATCTAGTGTCGTCTTGTGGAGAGTATCATAACAGCAGCATGTAGGTGTGACATATTTTACTGACCACAGTAATACTAGCGTGATTTTTTACATGTAAGTATCATTTATCAATATCAAAAAGATCTATCAATGCAATCATGTATGACGACACATTTGTGTTCCCTAGTGTGCACAGGCCAAATGTCTGAGAACCACAGCAGTGTATTAGCCTCAGACGATGATTTAGTAGCTAAAAAGGGAGCTGCTTCAATAGTATGAAAGTTTTGACTAGGTATATTGTTCTCGAAGAGTGGATCTAAGTTACATTACTTCAGACTGCTGAAGTTAAAAAAGCAACATTACATTTCCCTTTTTAAATTATACAGTTTAAGTACTGTATATGTATACAGTTAGAAAAGTCAGAGATGGAAGTTTGAGATTTCCACCTTTGTCTAATTGCATGTGAACTCTGTTCCCAGACTACTGGAGAAAGCTGCTTTCTCTGAGCAACCTGGTTACTTAGGTGCCCGTATGTGTATGTACATGTATAGTAAATGCATTCAATGACAGTAACTCACTGAAAAAAAATGGGTGGAAAATACTCTTCATCATTTCAATAATAAATGCTGATTTACACAATCATTATCAACTAAACAACAGTATAGCTAATTTTTTTCCCTGTATTGTCATAAATATATATGACAATATATCGTACACCATAAACATGAATAGGCCTGAAGAGATAAAAAGACAGATTTACATTGATTAGTATTTGCACGAAGCAACTTGATTACATCCATTCTCTTCTTAATATTACATCTTATTGTGTCTATTGTCTATACTGCTTTACACTCATTACATGACTGGTCTGGTAGGGGGATTCCTTTGTGTGCAGCCTTTTCTAATGAGTCATTTTAATGTGTTCCTCATTTGTTACGTGACCTTTGTGAAACCATTTGATAAACTACATTATGGTACACTCAATTTTTACATTATGAGGCAGTACCACTGAAATCGTTCTGTACGTCACCCTCACCTTCCTCTGATAGATGGCGATCCAATCGGTGGTGGCAAACCACTTGTGGCCCTTGATATCATTGACTCCATTCCTGAGGTTGCCAAAGCGTTTGGTCAGGTCCACCTGCAGCAGATTTCTCAACAGATCCTTCAGGTCTGAGCTAAAGTGGGAGGGAAAGCGTACCTGCAAAACATAAAAGTTGTGTTTTCAAGCACACTGCGTTATACCTCAGGCTATACTGGACACCCTGGTCTTCAAATGTATTGTTATTGCAAGCCCGAAAGGTACAGATTAAAATGACATTCTGCCTTGTTAAACTTTGATGTGATTTTCCTGATTGCTTGTTATGCCAAGTATGATGGCATGTTCAAAGTGCCTAAGGGCACTTAAAAACGTAAAATACTGGCATATCTCTGACAATGTCCTGTGACTATGTACATTCTGTGAGATCACCAGGTTATGTCTAATACAAATAAATTGTTCTATTTCCCAACAAGCCAAACATTTCAGAAATATGTTTAATTTCACTGGAATGAAATACATTTCACTGGTTCTTTAACTAACCCTGATATTAACTTCAGAGATAAAAGATCCTTATTGTACCAACTTGTACCAAATGAAATTTTTACAAAGAACATAACAAAAGAAAGTATTTTTATAACAAAGTCAAAAATAACAAAAAGTCAAGTGCATAATTTATCAAGAACTGTTATTTCAGAAAAAATAAGTGCACACATTATATTTCTGAAAGAATTGTTTATCAAGAGGCAGAGATGTTTGAGATGTGATGTGATTTAAGGCATTTAAGAATATAGTTTACAAAACATTTTGGTGGTTTCTTTGGAATAATCTAACACAGGAAGCAACAGTTGCTAAACTTTTCCAATCTGTAAACACAATACAATAATAAAATGTTCTCACATCTGAAGAAAATATTTCTCTCTAAACTCTGATATTGTAAACTTAAAATGCATTATGAAATAATCTTAGTTTGCTACATATTATGTAATAAAGCCTAAGCCACAACCACACCTCAGATGAGGAACTGTGGATCATGCACTGTACTGGGCCTGGACAACCAAACTACTCACTGAAATGAAAAGGGATTATTTAGACTGTTCTCTAAACTCACCTTCCCTGATACAATCTTCTCGTAAATCTGAATAGGCTGGTCTGCAAAGAAAGGGGGGTAACCTGCAGCCATCTCGTATATCAGCACTCCCAGAGCCCACCAGTCCACTGCTTTATTGTAACCCTGTAAAAGACAAACGCAATAAGGGAACAGTCAGACATATCCACAAATGAAAACTCACATAGCAATGCTGACAGCAGACATTAAGCAGCAAATATTAAAACATTCATCTGGCAGTTCTATAGTTGGTGGTTTCCTAGTTGAAGTCACATGTAGATGTAAGAACTCTCATTATTAAGATTGGTAATGGTTT
Organism: Helostoma temminkii; assembly: GCA_900302695.1. Classification (NCBI taxonomy): domain Eukaryota; kingdom Metazoa; phylum Chordata; class Actinopteri; order Anabantiformes; family Helostomatidae; genus Helostoma; species Helostoma temminkii. The sequence goes on along the minus strand of OMLM01006140.1, from coordinate 126,032 downwards.
GCTTGGTGCTGAGGTGAACACTTACTTTACTGAGGATGATCTCTGGCGCCAGGTACTCTGGGGTCCCGCAAAGTGTCCAAGTTCGGCCCTTCACCCTTTTTGCAAATCCAAAATCTGTTACCTGAGAGGGAAATGGTACAGCTCTGAGTACTGATCGTATACTACAACAGCTAAGAGAGCAGTCAAACAATGACAGCTGCTGATGGCTAAGAAAACAAACATGAGGTCCTTACCTGTATGTAACCTTGCTGATCGATAAGCAGGTTCTCTGGCTTCAGATCTCGGTAGATGAGATCCAGTGAGTGAAGGTATTCAAAGGTCAGTACAATCTGGGCTGCATAAAAGCGAGCGTGTGGCTCACTGCAAAACAAATTAGTCACAATAATTATAGTCAACCAGCAGTTTGGAGAAAAATATTTTGACTGAGATAACTAAAAGTCAATTCACCTGAATCTACCAATTCTCCTTAGGTGTGAGAACATTTCACCTCCAGGTACATACTCCATTATCATATACAGATTACTGTTGTCCTGTAGAGAGATGAGCAAAGTCTTACTTTGACAAGCAAAACACAAAAAGGAACATGAGATTAATGTGCTTTAAAGATAAACATATTTAGTTTGCAATCCATACCTTAAAAGAGTGCTCCAGTCGCACCAGAAAGGGAAAACTGACCGCTTGCAGGATACGTTTCTCATTCAGTGTGTGCTCTATCTGCTTCAGCTTCACTACCTTAGAGAGGTTAAGACAAAATTTTCAGGCAACATGCTTTGTAAAATCGACTCATCAGACATATTAGAGCACATACAAAAAAAAGGGGTGATCACAATTACTCAGAAACGTTTGTTTGAACACAAACACCTCAACACCCACTCATGGCTCTGTGGATATCTAAACTTTTTAACAACTGTTTCAAAAGAAGATGCACTTGTAGTGTTAGAAGGAAATTGGATTCTGTTAGTCAACTGTCCTTGCTTTATGGTTCTAATAACCAGAAAGTCATTGTTTATATTGTGATGTGAACTGTGATGTGATACTGGTAACAACTTACAGTTTGTTAAATCAGAAGAATAAATAAATGTATCATTAAAGAAAAAAATCCTGTCTACACAATTTAAGCAATTAATTATTCTGGACTGTCAGTTTTTTTTCAAATATTCTTTATAATACACTTTCTACATAAGCGACACCACCATAATGGAAATAACCATCTCAAGCATTTGCATTTATGTAGGTACTATACCTTCTGTTTGTCAAGTATTTTCATTGCGAAATGTTGGCCTGTCTCTTTGTGTTTAACCAGCATGACTCGACCAAACGAACCAGTGCCTAAGGTCTTCAAACGCTCAAAGTGATCCAATGCCGCAGTTTGCTGAGGAGTAGAAGGGGATGTCAGAAACAAAGGATGCCCAACATACGACACACCATGAAGAGCCCCATTTCAGTTATTAAAATGCAATGTCATAACAGTGTTTTAAATAATCACCACTGTTTTAAGTTTAATTCAACATGTGATTTAGTTTATGTATTGTATATCAGAGGTGAAACCATAACAAAAAAACATATTTTACATTAGCCCAGCAGAGGGTGCACTGGCCTCTAAAATAAACAAATTAATTTGTTCATGACTTCAATGAGCCTACCCCTAGAAAGTGAATGTGGAAACAGAAGGCAGGCCAATTCAGCATTCATTATAAACTAGAATGATACTACTAATGTGCCTGAACAAACAAGACAATGAAACATTTGCAAATATACAATCAAAACAAGAGCACATTCTAACATAATAATAAAACAATAAACATAGCCCTTACAAAGAAGCTGAATTGATTTTATTTCACTTTCTTACCTGTGCTGGATTCTCCCATTTCTTCAGGAAATCTTCTTTGGCTTTGGCAAGAAACTCCTTCACTGCAAGTAGAGAAAGTGGAAATTCATCAGTGAGAATTTATCTGTTTTAAAATCCACTAAGTCCAGAATCAAAGGGACTTTGTATAAAAGGGCACACTAACATAATCACCAAGATGCAGAGAAAACCACAACATCTGTATTTTTTTATGACATAATGTGGCAACAAGGTATTCCAAGACCTAAAGAAGACCACAGCATGAAAAGTTATATGCCGACCCAAACCGCTGCTTCTATCCCATGTGTGAGATCATAATACTGTAAAACCAGCAGAATTCAGCTAATGCTAAAGTGCATTATAACACAAATACTGATCGTGGTAATAATGCACCAGAACAAAATCACTACAATGTTATGCAAAGAGTGCCGATTGCTCCCTTTACTACAAACTACCTAATTTATCACAGGTACAGCTAGGTAACTAAAAAGCTAATAAAGATAAATCAGCAGAATAAAGCCTAGGTGTGGCATATGATTCTGTGATTACTGTGACAGCTGGGGAGTAAATTTCCATGCAAAACTATGATGAATGGAGACACAGATGTTGAAAACCAATTTGTGACTAGCATGGGGTACTTCACAAGTCACAACTTTATGGGTAAGGTAGTGGAGAAAGTCGCTTGCATGACATCTCAGGCAGAGAAGTCACATGGAAGACCTGGAAACACGTACAAAAGTTTTATAGCCTATGACGGGGAAAAATTAAGCTGTTAACCATGAAACTTAATGCTATGTTCAGCAAGAGCCAAACAAAGCATCACCTCATCAACCCAGTATGATTGATGGTGAAGCCATTATTTGCAATATGGTGTAAAACTGCATTCTGAAGTATAGGAAATGCAGTAAAACACACAGAAATCCTGCAAGAGAACCTTCAGCCAGAGGTGCTCAGGACTGACTTATCATTTAAACCTCCAGAATGCAGGCATTGCTATTCATTAATTAATGTGTGTGCTGGAGGCTGCCACTGCCCCATATAACAAAACCCATGCTTGTGCATTATGGCAAAGGCTGGTTTTGGATACTGACCTGGCAATTTCTGAGAAAGTCCAAGTTTTTTTCAAACTGGAAAGACAATGTTTGATGTCAGCTTTGAGGTTTGACCCTGAGCTGTTAGCTCCAGACTGAAAGTCAGGGTTTCTCTACTTAACATGAGGCCAAATGCCTTTAGAAGAATGCTTAAACGTGCCATTATAAACCAACAGACTTATGCCTTTGGCCACATTCTGACAGCTTGTCACACTGTGTCATATGCAGAAGTTCATTTTTCTTGCCCTTATCTTTATGAGGCTAATCACAGTGCTCTGTGGGAACATGTAGATAACCCGTCCTTCCTCATTCTTCCTTACTCTATGTTCACTAGTTTTTACCAGCCGTCCTAGCAGTTCAGTGAGCATGTCCTGTTACCCTGGGACACAACATGGTCAAGTTTGTAAATTTATAATTATTGTTAGAATAAGGCCTTTAATTTCAATTTGGATTATTTGTAGAATTGTAGGATCAATTGTTAGCAAAACAATTGCACTTTACATTTTGGACAAACCAGAAGACAAGATAAACCATGTTAAGCCGTTCAGGATATGGTGGAATGCCTATTTGCCTAAATAATCGATGCAAAACAACAGCCTGGGGCACAGTTTTAATAAAGCCAGTCAGCGGTCAATAATGAAAGTGCACAGCAATTTATTCATCAACTTTGTTATCAATATATAGTTTAAGACTTTTGGAGTAATATGTGAAGATATTATAAACAACAACTATGAGAACATTCATGCATCTCTCTCACATACAAACACACAAAACTAAATGAAAGTTTAATCCTCTTCTAGCTACTGTGATTTCCTGCAAATTCTCTCAAGACCAGCAGCTCCAACAATAGGATGGGAGAAAGCCAGCAAGAACAGCAAAGAACAAAGTTCGTATAAACATGTCAAGAGCACTGTTGCTCTCACAGAGGGCTATGGAAGCAGACTAGTCACCAGGGAGAAAACATTTCCCGTGAATACTGCTCAACTCCCACTTCCAACAGAACAAGCCACAAATAGAGCTATTCCTGTCATAACGTGGAGCTGCTCAAGGAAATAACTAAAAGCTAAATTGCTACATAGACAGCTGATTTCAAGGATCTTCAATCTTCATTACGTCTCTGTTAGACTAAAAAGGCTTGGCTGCCATGACTACCCATGGGAAATTCAGGTGATATATCACGGTTCAAAACTCTGACTCTCCTGCAATCCCAAATTTCTTACCATCTGGGATGACTATGGGTACCTCTGGTGCGGCAGCATCTGCTGAACGCGACCCTGATTCACTTGAGCGCGAAGATGACTCCCTCTTCCCTGTATGCCTTCTGGAGCTCTTCCTGTCACACATTACTCCTGCAAAGTCTCCCGTGGCGTTCTTCCTCGACCTCTTCCTCACATCCACTGACTCATGGTCTATCCCTTCCCTCTCAGATCAGCAGCCCCCAACAAAAGTTGAGTGTCTTTGCCAGAAAGGTGTCTTCAGTCTTTCCTGACACTGTCACTTTGCTGGTAACCAGGTTCAGAAAAGTGCATCCACATTCAGTGTGTAGCAAACATAGTACACAGAGCAGCACTGCTCCCATTACACTCACATAGATAATTGGACCATTGCTTGGTTTGTATCAATATTTATTCTGTACACAAGGTACTCTCTGCTGTTCTCTCTCATGCCAAACACACACACAAATGCACAAACACACAGGCTATATATTGATCTAAATGGGGGCATAATCCTCTAGGGGAGGGGCATAAAACACTAGCTGGTATATTTATCCAACCCAGAGACGAAGTCCTATGGAAAACTAGGGCTAAGTGGGGACCCTTGAGATGATGCATTTAGATGCAACTAAAAGTTCCCCTAATTAGCAGAAGTGATCAGATGTCACATCTGCGAAGAAACTTTCAGAGTTGATCTGGGTGTTTTCAAAAACATAAAAGTAGCACTCTCTGGAGACACTAGCAAAACAGGAATGCACAAACCACTGTGAAACTTTTTCTCCATGCCCAAATGCACCAGTGCCAGTGCTGAATTGATTCTCCAGAAATCAATCCTACATCTCCCCTGGGCCTCACTGGCCCACTCTGATGCAGGAACAGAAGGGTTATATTAGGGTGAGCTGACCGACATTAAACTGTGAAGCACGCCAAAACAGGTCCCAGTCTACATGAGGCCTTGATCACATAGTGTTCAAAGAACAAACAGAGTTGAATGTAAACTAGAAAGGTTATCACATGTCCAAAATGAAGAAATTAATTATAGTTAACAGCTGAAAACTGGCAGCAGACGTTTTACGATGATTGTTAAACACACCGTTTTGTATTTTACTGTTAGAAGTGAATTGGCTAGTGAAACCACTGATTCAGAAGCAGAGGAGCTGAGTGGTCATGTAGCAATTGTTTCACGTACACTAGTGCTCTAATAAAGTCATTTATGTTTAAATGCATGCAGAGAACCAGTAGAGATGTGGCATTGTTTTAATAAAATTAAAACGGTAATGATTAAAATTGTAACGTTATTTAAAAAGCATATACTGGCAATAATTTTCTGCAGTGCTGTTTGGGTGCTTAAAGTCACGCTGTGTTTTCCAATTAGGTGAAAGCAATGTAGCACATAAGCTAGACCTTAGGTGCAGGACTGGCAATGGTAACTGGTGGAATTTTATTTAAAGCAAGGGGAAAAATAATATCTAGAGGAAATTAGACCTCACTTTTTTTTTTTTTACACCAGAATCGTATGTCAATCTAAAATCTTATCTACACAGTGTAGCAGTAGCAGCACATTAGCAGCTTTTAGTGCCCTTGATTCTTAACGGCTACGCAGAGAGTGAGTAACACAGGGGATTGTTCAAAACTCAGCATTTTAGTGAAGAGTTCAACAAGGAGTAGACACACAGTCATGCTTTTATTCATCCTACAACAAACACACCACTGAGAGGGGTTCTGCAAGAACATCAAGCTCCGCAGGAAGATTCAAACCGGTACCGTTCACCACACCATGTTAGCACTGGCACACCAGCCAGCAGCACTACCATCAGCCAGAGAAACACTGCCCTCTGCACAGACACCCAAACCAACATCTACCGCACCCAGCCACCACAGCACAACTAGCACTAGCCAACAATACTAGCACTAGCTGGAAGTTAGTTCATGGCAACTGGACTTTTGTTAGGTTAAAACTTACCACTACTTTTCAAACATTTTACATCTTCACTACTCATCCAAGTAGCTTCATCAGCCTGATGAAGCTGCACAGACAGCTGAACTTTACCAGCCGTACCACGTCCAACTGCCACGGCACCCCCTACAATAGCCGGCAAAACTAGTATGAATCACCAACCTCCAAATAAACACCTGAAGCAGCAAGAGCTGCCAGCACAAGCACAAATACATGCATCAAAGAACACCCAGAATAAAATATAAACTCTAAATTAGGCATAATAAGGCCACTTCAAGAATCTGTCTTGCAGTGGACAGAGGGATATTTTTCATCAAGACTGTTAATTTGTGACTACAAAATGTCTTAAATTGCTCAAATTTGACATAAGAGAAGAGATGAAAAAGTGGGAGACACAGAAAATGGACCCTAATGGGTTTAAATCAATTATAGACAGTATTTGGACAAAAAGATATATCCATATGACCTGCACAAGCTGCCCAAAACTGGATTTCAAACCCTGATACACTAGATCCACTACCCAGATATTGTAAATTATTTTGCTGGAGTGAGTGCATTCACTTTTCATAAATTTAGAAGTTATAAACCCCTTAGCTCATGAAGAATTTCCCCTTGGCTGGGTGCAGGATCTGTTAATTTATATGTCAGTGACTGGTAAACTGCAAAAGAAAACATCAGACAGAATTCTAATGATGTGACAACAACTTCACATTCTTTTATACATGTTGTGGCTAAAGAACATTTTTGACTTTTTGTCTAAGATAACAAATCTTTCTCTGGGTTTGTCTTGTTTCTCTTGAGCCCTTGTGTCTGTGATGTGCTGTAATAGTTATTTTATTTATGCTTTATTTGTTGCAGAGAGCAAGTAATTTGTGGATTTAAACAACACCTGCTGATTTAAGGATTCAGAAGAAACCATTCTTTCTAATCACTTAAATTCATTTATTTTGTTTTTCTTTGCTTGATTCTGCATCTCAGGACTGTTCTCTAGAAGTATGAAAGCTTGCCAACTTGCCAATGCTGTAAGCTTATCTGGGGTGGCTGGCAATTCAACATTAAGATCCACTGGTAATCAGTGGAGGCTTATAACAAAGCCACTTTAACTGGAAACAGGAAATGATGAGCGATCCCAACACAAACCTGGCCTTGTTATACAAGCCAGCTGCGTGCAGAGCAGCAGCAGGACATGAACCACACAGATATTTATAGTCGAAGTGAGTTGTAATTTGACAGGGAATCACCTAGTATATGGCCAAATTCAAAATGTTCATTATCACCATTCCTGAGAATGGCCTTGTGTGTGAAATACAGGGAAATATTTTCAAGCTATCAAACACTCATACAATGACAGACTTAAATGAACTTTATCATTGAGCAGGGCAATGACAGAATAATAAATGTGTGCTTTTTTAGGTTCATTATTAAACACAGGAATTGTTAAACTAATTCCTTTCCTTTTTATAAAATACATTACATACCAGTACCACCAATGTACCAAAGCCAACAGACACTCACCAGATGAATTTAGCAACCAACACCACAAAGAAAAAGCTTTAATAATCTTATAGTTTAATAAAATCTATTCTATTAAATGCAGGAACCTTAGCTCAGCCTGTGACTTATTAAGATAGAGGGACATTGCATGAACAACAGCTCCACCCCTAACCCATGCTCCTGTCTAGCTCCAGAATGACAACTCACTCCAGCAGCAAGCCTCTAGCTCCTCCTGTGGTTGGTGATGTCTGCCTTCTCCACTGCTTGTGTCCCCTAAACACGGGCCAGCTCGGTGAAACAGCCTTCCTGCCAGCCTGTGAATAACAGACATCATACAAGGCTGGAGGGAGCCGGCTGATAGCCGGTGTAGCGTCTCAACACTGCAGTATGTCTGGATGGTCTTAAAAGTGGGAAGTAAGTCCAGAATATGAGGTGCAGCGTCTTGAAGGCTACAAGTGAAAGCTACTCTGACTGGCTGTGGTTGGTTTATAGGGCAGTAGAGGCAATGACCAACTGTGCTGAGCCTGGGCTGGACCTTCCTTGCTCCTTCATTTCCTGCTGCAGTTCAGTGTCTATCCGCCCTGCTTCTTCCTGTGGGTCAGAAATCAGCTTTGTATACAAGTACAGTGTCTCACCACTCATCTTCCTGTCTGGAAAATTTAGAGGAAACTGAATCAGCTCTCAACACTCTTTCCACTTTCCAATAAACCGGAATAGACAACCACAATGTCTTTAAACTCTAACTACTCTGAGTTTAATTTACACTTCTGAATTTGTTGCAGACCCCTGGTCTGCACCTGTCTCTAGATTAAGGGTGTGCCCACAGTGATAAGGATGTAAAGAATGGCATGTGAACAAACCTCCCACCAGCAGTGTCTACTACAAACCCCTCAATTTTCATTGCTTCTGAAGCAGTAAAGGAACAAACGTTATTACAGGGGTTTCCAGTTATGGGTTAATGTTACAGAGGGATTGGAGGTCATTCTTCTCACCTACTCTCTACCAGCAGCAAGTAGCTGACACTTATTTTGCAGGTACCTGTTCAGACTTTGCACATTTGAGTGTTATTTATGGAGTCATGGATAAAAAAAACCAAAAAAAAAAAAAAAAAAAAACC
>OMLM01006140.1:100800-117293 GCA_900302695.1 Helostoma temminkii | reverse complement strand
CCCATAATGTCCTCTCAAGCCTCCTCTAGTGCCATTGATCCTGACTGCAAGAATGCCTCTATTCCATTAAGAAGTAGAATTACATTCTCCTTCATTTTGTAGCTAAAATATGAAGTTCAGGCTGTAATTACTTGACATTATTTTGTCAGCTTATGTGCATGCCCCTTTTTAGACTATGTAATAAAAAGTGAAATGAGTCAGATGTTTGAAGTAATAATCAACAAAATACAAAGTGAATGAATGATGAATGAATGGTGAGAGCAGAGCATATTTTCTTTACTTTCACACACACAGAAACATAAATGCACACACAGAAACACACTCTGTGACACATATGAGTGCTCTTGTTCTAAATGCTGCTCATCACATGATGTTCAAGAGACTCCTCAACTCCAAGTTTCTGCCTGGAGAGGATCACCCTCATGCATCATATGACCCCATCCTGGTGGCTTTTTCTTTCTCTGAAAACAACCAACTCCACTCACTGTCAGACAGTCTCACTAGAGGTGACTCACAATCTTCACTCTTGCCTAAATGTTTTGCATTTCTTTAAACATACCCTTTTTCTATACACAGATGTTTCATCCTCAAGAAATTAGGGTATTATTAAGCGCACAGGAAAACAACAAGGATTTAGATTTACATGAGTCCACAGTTCCACTGCTTTATAAGAGGAGGGGGAAAAACATCAAAAACACAAACCACAAAGACTCTCCAACTGTTGTATAAGGGCAATTGTTGTCATCCTCATTGATACCTCTTAACACAACCTGAGGCTTTTAATCACGAGCTTTCCCACAGAATCTGTGCAGATAATAAATAATCATCTGCTGCTACGTTGTGCTGAAAGCAGTAAAAGAGCTTGGCTAAAGTTCATATGTGAAAGTGGACTTAATGGGGTTTCACATTAAGTTGAAAATGGAGTAAACCTCTGCATATCTTGCTCACTTATACATATTAACAAGGGAGTGGCAATATTGATGGTCTCCTGGCCCTGGTGTGTTAAGTTGTGCTTTTTATTTTTACTGCTATCGTGGGAAACAGGAAATGACTACAGCAAAACGAACCAACGACAGGCAGCATGATAAGGCTAGCTACTGCAGCTATGGGGAAAAGGGTACTCACCACTTTCCATCTCATTGCCCTTCTTTGCGGTGGGCGTGTTGCCCATGGTGGCAGGCTGAAGGTGGAGTCCCTGGGTTCGGACTGAGTTTTCTTTTATAAGTCGAGTGATGCTACAACGCTAACTTAGTCGTTGGGCTCAATGACGCTGAGAGCTAGCTACTAGCTAACAGCTACCATTATTGACTAAAGCGTGCAAATATAGGTGCTCTAAAGCTTTTCCGTAGTGGCTTTAGAAACTCCAGCCAAGCGGGTATATCCAAATCTGCAGCAAACACTAACGGTTTAGGCTAGCTAGGCTAGCACCGTAGCTAACGTTAACTCTAGCAGGATTGCAAGTGGACGTTTGCTTGGTCGCGTTAGCTCCCGATTTTCCAAGCGAGCACTGACAACTTAAGATGCCACTCGACCGTCCTTTATTTCCAGATACAACTTGATTCGTCCAACATCCAGTCTGGAACATTAGCCAAACCGTCGAAAGCAGTTTTCCGTATGTCTATCGAGCAGGTTGGTGTTAGCGTTAGCTTGTAGCTTCCCTCGCAGTCGTATCCTGGCCTTAACTAACCAGGTGTTATCTCTGTGAAGACAGGCCTTCTCGGTAGAGACCTAGATTACCAAAGTGGTGTCCGGACTATTCCTTTTTTCAGCTGTTGGAGAATTCAAATTGATATCTCCACATCAATTTCTAATTCACCCGTTTCCTGGGACCGACCATCTGATAGTCGAGTCCTTAGATCAACAGACCCCGTCCATTAATCTTCAGACCGCAAGGGAAACTCCAGTCATCCATCCATCAGGTCCCGCCTCTAGCCAGATCTGATTGGCTACAGATTCTTACGTGACAGATGTCGCAACTTACGCGCTGATTGGATAAGTGTTGATACATCCAATCATTGTATTGATGCGATTCGCCTGTCAAAACGCTTCATCCCGCCTCCCGGACTTGCTACTAGTCAATACGCCCAAAACTGTAACTATGTTGTCTTTTTCTTTTCACTTTTCATGAATGCTTCATTATTTGTATTGATCAAACTAACTATCGTGCAGGAGACAACTCAAAAGCAACGACTCTGTAATTAAGTCTGCAGTGCAACATTTTCTAAAGCCATTTTGCCTGCTTGTCCGTCCCTTTTCCCTTTCCGACCGATCTGTGATTGGATGTGACGTTAACAGTCTATTTTTAGCAAAATGTGAAAATATATGGGGATACTCACACTATCGCAATCAAAATAGTTAAACATGTCAACACAAAATAAACCCTGTAATTGAAAGGGAAGTTACTATCACACAGATATTCATACACAAAAACATAAATACAATGTTCTTTTATTTGGAACACAAAATAGCAAACAGAAAAAAATGGAGTAAGTGACAAAGATGTCCAAAGACCCTCCAAAACTCCACAATGTAAGTGTGAAAAGACTTAAGTGCAAAAGGAATTTGAACACAAATGTCAGATTATCAAATTTCTGTACAGCAACATATTGCAATTTTTTTGCCTATTGCTTCAGTGCTGAAATCCTCTTAAACGGGCACAAATCCATTTTGCACCAACAAAAGGAAGGAAGGTGAATCACACCAGAGCTTTCTGCTCTATTTCAGTTCAGCTGCATTATTTCATAGTTACCGTTTCCCCTTCCATGAGTTAAACTACTTCAATACTGCATTCAGCAGGAAGTCCCCAGATGTATGATGATTATTCCATTGGGATGTTCATAATCTTCCTTGAAACAAGCACACTGAAGCTCAAGGTGAGATTTCATTTTTGACAACAAGCTTAAGGGAGATATGGGCAGCTGTAAGGCAAAAATCTGTCTGTACATCCAATAGAATGTCCACGCGCATTCTTCCAAAATACGGTCTTGTGAAGTAAGTCATCACCTTTCATGTTGTCTTTTGGGTCTTCTCTATAAGCAGTCCATGGAGTTATCTGGTAGAATCCCCAAGGGTGGGGCTTTGCCTGGGAGACAGGATGGAGGGAGCATTGAGTTTGGTGTTGGATCCACATTTTCGCAATCTTCCATTCGTTCTGCGGAGCCTTCCCAGTTTATATGGAATCTGGTAACACGTGGGTTTGATGCCAAAATATTTCTCTGAAGCTAAAATGGAAAGATAAAAACAGATATTTTTTTTGTACAATCACACAAGAATGAACTTTTAGAGTTTCTGATTTTGTGTTTTTTGCATATTTGTCACACTTAAATGATTAAGATCATCAAAAAAAATTTAATATTACACAAACGTAACCTGAGCAAATACAAAACGCAGTGTTTAAGTGATGATTTCATTGAACATCAAGGAAATAAGGCTGTGCAAAACTGCCTGGCCCTATGTGAAAAATGTATTAATTGGTAGTAGTGTCTGGGGCTGCTTAAACTCTAGCACACTTGGGTTATAAAGCAGTACAACGAAACACACCAGAAAGTCCACCTCTGAATGGCTCAGGGGGAAAACAAACAAACAAACAAAAAAAACAAAGTTAAGGTTTTGGAATCAAAGTCCGGACTTAAATCCGATTGAGATGCTGTGGCATGACCTTAAACAAGCTGTTCATGCTCTAAAACCCTCCAGTGTGCCTGCATTAAAACTATTCTGTAAGGAAGAGTGAGCCAAAGTTCCTCCACAGCAATATGAAAAACTCGTTGCCAGTTATTGAAAACACTTGACAGCATTTGTTGCCATCAAGAGTGGCAAAACCATTAGGGCAATTACTTGTTCCACACAGGGCTAGGCAGTTTAAACAGCCTTTTCTCTTAATAAATGAAATCATCATATAAAAATTGCATTCTATATCTAATCAAGTTATCTTTGTGTAATATAAAAATGTGTTTGATGAGATGATTGGAATAAATTAAGTGTGACAAATATTCTGAACAGGGGCAAATATTTTGTCACAGCACTTTGCATTTTATCTAATGGTAATATTCCCATTATTATTACATGTTATTGTCCTTTCTAAGCTCATGAAGTTTTAGATAATTTAATAATTTCTGAGCTTGTTTCCCAGCAGCATTACATGGTAATTATAGGGAAAGTGTGCACCAACAATGATGGAAAAAACGTAAAATGCCTACATAAAAATTTTATAACGTACATGGAAACATTGACATAATTTGAAAACATCTTCCCCAGATTATTACTTTTCCTTTAACTGCAGTAAATTTTTGCTAATGTGACGTTATTGATATCATTTAGCACATTAAGGTGGTATTTAAATGACCAAATTGTATTGTCCAACAATTATATTTAGTATAAGTTACATTTTTCTACAGTCCTGCAACTATATTCAATGCAGTCAATGCTGGTATTTTGTTTTTCACTTGTGAGTGAAAGATTTTGTTCACTCACAAGTCAGCCACCTTAAAAATGTGACACCTACAAACAAAATCTTTGGTTATTACAGCAAAACTCACAGTGGCTTACTACTGAAGTTACCACATGAGTGGACATCAATGCTTACAGAATATTAAGATTTGTGTTTAACTAGTTACATAATCAGGGGAAGTTCAGAAGATTATGAGGATTTTTTGAATCCAACCATTCAACAGAATAAAAAGCTTCAGTGTTGACATATTTGTGTTCTATTCTGCTGGATGACTACATTTGTTTTTGCTATTGCTTTGTTTATTGGTTAATACAATTTTAAAAAAACAACATGTTCTTAAAATGCAAGGATTAAGTATGTTATATCTTTCACATATTATGTGATTGTATACATCACATATTACATTTTTAAGGTGTACTTTTGAAGAAGCTTTTTGCGTATGTTAAGGCAAAATTTCTTTACAGCATGTCTTCATTCAAATTCGGGAAATATTGTTTATCCTAGTATTACTTCAAACCAAGAAAATGAGCAGTAGGCAGTCACAATGTCATCGTGAGAATGAGAACCATTAGTCTGACCTGTGTGTAATCTGGCTTGATTGGAGGATTTTCACGGAGCTCGGGGTCTGTGTATTCATTGTTCACATAATAACCAATGCGAATAAACTCCTGGCCGCGATATGTGCAGGTAATCAGCACCACAGTTACACCAACTGCATCACTCTCAGGTATCAATCCAGTGTTTGGCGCGTCAGCCTGTTGGAGGAAATAAAAACAATAACAAAAAGCACATGTTAATTTAAGGAAACTTTCTCGGTACTCTTCAAATAATGATTACAGCACCATTGTGACAAAGTTATATTTTTCTGTAATAAAGAGAGTAATGTAAACATTCAGCCTATTTTGATCTCTTATTTGAATATATGTTGATTATAATGTAATGAATGCTCCTTACTGCTTTTGCATAAAATCAATAATTATATAAAATAAGAAGAGAGACCTAAAAACACAAACATATTTCAAATATGCTGAATACCTGTGGAAAAAATTTAATTAAAGCCTCACCAATGAACTACATTTGTCCTAGGTTTGATTCCATTTACTTGGAATAAACTGATTGGGATTTACTTTACATTTGCTGACATTTTATCACAATTATAAAACAAGTGAGGTATATACTAAAGGGCCACTGCATAATCTAATGCAATCCAATACAGCAGCTCTGGCATGAATTCTACTTTTACAAGGTTGTAAGTTCTCAGTCTGTCAACAATTCAAACTGTCAGAAAGGCGACAATTTTACTATATGTTTATTACTGAGGAGGAAGGTGACGTCAGTCTGGAGTGCATTACATTAGGCTGTTTCTATTATTTTGGCTCTCTCAACTATGTAAATAGGAGAGCAGTGACGCTGTTTGGATCACATTAGACTGCACATTTTTCATTTTTTGTGAGCTAGTTTATGTTCCTGTTAAAATTATTATCTTTGCCGCTAATCATTTTTCAGTTCATTTATATAGCACCAAATCACAACAAAGATCTCAAGGCTTATCATAAATAGAGTCATTCTCTCTTTAGGAATCCATGCACGTGGTCACATGGCCTTATGGCAAAAGATTTTGTTGGGGGTTTTTTGTCCTGTACTCAGGAAACAAGTAACAAAACCTAGTTACTGAAAATCCATGTAACATGCAGAGATTAGCTTCTGCTTTTTTGGAAGCATGATTCATAGATTTTAACTGTATAGAGAAAGCTTCCTGACTACATTTTTTTTAAAAGTGCTGTCAGATCTGATCGACAACACAGAGACACACACAGACAGCACAGCATTCCTGGAATTAAAGAAATACACGCTGAAATGTGCACATACACTCATGTAAAAGGCTGATTAGAAACACGTATAAATGGTGCAGTAATAGGAGTTCTCTGGGAGAATGAGCCAACATGATCTATTATTTATCCCTGTGGTCCTAAACTCATCCTTTGATTTTGTTAAATTTACTTTAATTTGACTATTTAGCTTTATTCTTGTTTTATCAAAACATACAGTTAATTCAATAGTTTGGATTCACTTTATAGAAGATATCATTAATATGCGTATTTCACCATTTAACCAAGTGATTCTGAGTATGTCGCAGTTATTTTGTCACAATCACAATATTGTCCATAGTAATCACAATATGGTCTTTTCACCAAATCTTGAGGCCCCTGTATTTCCTATATGGTTTAAGCTACAAGCGTTCTTGCTTGGGGAAATAGATTGTTTAGGTGTTGCTAGGTAGCGCTAGAGGAGACACAATGTGACACAAAAACTACACTGTGGAAATAACAATATTTTGTTTACAGCTTATCAAAGCAGTCACAGTCACATGATTAAAAATGATGCATTATGTATATAACCTTGCTTTGTTGAATAAGAAACGTGGTAACACTAGAAAGCATGGTAAATACTTCCTATGCTTCCTGTGCTGAACAGACTGACTGTAAGGAAACATCGTCAATGTACCCTCTCACTCATATTTTCGGACAGTTACCAGCTTCATTTGTACATTAACTCAATCAGACCTGGATTTTGTACTAATTTGTCTGGTATGTCGAATGTCCGGGCTGTCTGCCTCTGACATTTGCTTTCTCACATGCAGCTCTTCAGTCTAATGTCTATAGAAATTCAGGATTCCAGTGCATGTCTGAAAATGGCATTATTTCTTCTCCAACCAAACACACCTGAAACACAAACATATGTCTCCCCGCAGGTACTGGACCAACCAGGACAGAGTCAAGAACTTGGTCATACTCTTCACTCTCTGCTGAGCCAACATAGATGATCTTCCATTCCAGGTCTACAAAACAAACAAAGCAGTCACTTGGCGTCAAGTTATGCAGACATTCCCAGTTCTCAAAAATGTTTACAGATAAATTCTCATGCACAGAATTGCACACACACAACCAAGTTTTTACGTTCATGTATTATGAGCAATAAAGCAGTCAGAAAACTGGTTGATACCCTCACTAACAATGTATATATTACATTGAAATGTTAAATTATAATGTTTACATATATACACTATATAATTATATATACAGCTAAGACAGCCAGTTGTAGTCTCTAAATTATCTAAATATATACGTCTAACTACAATTTTGACAACTTACATAAAGCATTATTGCCATTTTAAAATTTCCACCCAATTCTTTCACATTGGTAACAGCTTTTCAGCTAAGGTCTGCATGCCTATTGTAAAAGGTATTATTAATTGGGGCCACTTTAGGATGCCCATCACTAAGAATATTTTAATAGCATTAGCTAACACATTTATACGTTTTATTAAACGATGTAAGATGAGTTGAAGTACTTTAGGTGGGTCAAGCTGTGTAACGTTGCATTACTACAGCTTTGTAAGTAATGATATCCTTCTTAAACTATAGAGACTTAGCGTCAACAGCCAAAAGTTAGCCAAAGTTGCTAATAATGGGTTAGCTGTTAGCAATTTTACACAGACTGCACTGGCAGCTGGTTCATAGCTCTGCTGCGATAGTGCCTACCTTCTGGGAGGTCCTCCATACACTCAAATGTTATTTCAAACTGAAAGGGGTTTCCAAAGGGACTTGGGTTATCCAGGACAGCCACATTCAACACCTGTACCTTCGCCATTGTTGCCGGAGCGCTAAAAAGGGGGCGAATCAAAAACAAATGTTCAAACCAGTTTCCCTGGGAATGCTTTAAAAGCAACACTACTACAGCATAACCACACAACTGAATGTACACTACCATCTGCTAAACACCTGGGATTTTACCCAACGTAAACCTTATTTATGTGACTAAATACACACTACTTACTTTCTATTCTCAGAATGATCAGGTTTCAGTAAATTTGAGAGAAGACGTGCCGCTCTCCCGCCGCTCTGACTTGTCCTACCCAACATCCACCGCGTCTACGGCAAGCGGTAAGTAAATGACTAAAAAACAACATCCATGGGACGAAGAGCCGCGTCCTCCTCCTCTATCGCCTCCTAGTGGTGTGTTGACAGAGACACAGGCTTAATAAAAACCAACCGCACACTGCTTACTTTAATTACTATAATTAACCAATAACACGTGATTAATTTTCTCACCAAAGAATGAATCAAAATCCGATTGGAAGCATAATAAGGTGGTATAAATCTTTTAATTCCATACGTGCAAATATTTTGCTGCTGTGTTGCTAATCAACAGTTCAGCATGATCAACTTGGGCTGAACAGGGTACCATAAAATACACTTTATGTTGTTCCACACCACGAAGAGTGGACAACAGCTACATTTTACAATAGCAGCAGTTTAATACAAAATACAGCAGCATACAATACAACCTTGAAGAGCATACTTAAAACAATTCTCTAGTGGAAAAACAATATATTGCAGCATATGTGTATGCCACATCAATTTATTTGACAACAATAATAATTCAAATTACCCTGCAGTTACCCTATCCTGCGACTCAATTAAATTGTTGAGAATATAAACCCAATAAAGCTAAAAGCCTGTTCCACTGTGGTCCACTCAAGGGAAAGTGGGCTAAAATGGCAGATGTTCAAGTCAGGTAAGACAAGCCAGAATGCATCTAAGATTAAATACAAACAGAAACATATAAGCAAGCAGTCAAGGCTCAATTATATAAGAAATGAAACAACTAAAAGTAATACAAGCAAAACAATTAGTATGCCAGTCTTGCCTGATGCCCTCTTTCTTTTCTACTTTACTTGGCATCTGCACTTCTAGCTGGTATTTATAGTTTATAGTATAAGTAAGTTTTATTGATTTAACTATTCTATTTATTTGATCTCTCCAGTGGCTGCACAGCACTTTGGTCAACAGGAATTTAAATGTGCTTCATAAATCACTTTGATTGGATGATTAATTGACTGATAAAGTAATGTTTGAAAAAAAAAAACAGTTAAAAAAAGTGTTGTTGCCTACAGATTGTGGAACAAAATCAGCTGTAAAGGGGAAAATTTATTCACAAATATATACATTAGCACTTTACAATTTACAAATTTATACTTTAAAAAGTACAATATATTCCTCTAGTTTGTAAAAGAGACATGAAATGTAACTTCTCCAATAAAGTACAAGTACTTTACAGTACTTAAGTATATGTACTGTTATTTTTCATGCCATGTAGTCATGCCACAGCACAACATAACGCTTAAACACACTTCAAATTCATCACGCACTCCACAGTTCTCTGCTGAACAAAAATGCCATTCGCAAAATTGTACACATTTATATGATTTAATATTATATTTATATTATTTATGCCATGTGTATTAACATAATTTACCAATACATTTCCTCACTAAACATGACCCAAGATAGATTAGCAGTACTCTGCTTTTCAAACCGCCCCAGTGCTTTCACACACTGTCCTAATGAAAAGTGACCACCACAGATTAGACCTGAAGCTGCCTACATTTCTTTTCCCCTATGAGTTCTTGAAGAGGAGATTAGGGGAGGATTAGAGTCCACTGGACCAGCTGGCTGCCGAATTCATCCTTGAAATATCTCAGGAATGTTCATATTCTTTCACATTGTTGGAAAACATAAAAGCTGATGGAGGCGCTATTTGATGCCGCCACCATCAGGCAGGTTGCTAGGTAAGGCAGGGGCAGTGAGTACAGTCAAACACTGTACCCCAGCAGGTTGCAGCATGCGAGAGCAACCTGGGAACATATTGTAGACTATTGGAAAAGGCTCATTTTAAATCAGCTATCAGAAACTAAATCGGCCGTATATGACAGAGATGTCATTAAAGTTCTTTTTTTGATTGTACTCCATTTTGAGGAGTTTTTTTTTATGGTAACAGGAGACATCGGGTCTGTCGCGCTTCAGTAAACTGCGTTTTCTTTGTACTTTGTCTTTTACTTTTTTTCTTTTGACTTTGTACAAAGGAGGATCTGTCCGCTCTGCTGCAGGTAGATAACTGCTCTCAGGTAATGTAACATGAAACTGAACCATGTGACCAATGGCGATTTGAAGAGTAGACCAAAAAAAAAAAAACTGCTTTACATTAAACTCCAGCCCGGTCGAGAATGTAGTCCGACACCGAAGGATCCATTAAAGTATTTTAAAGGCACGGAAAACCTTTTTTTGTTTTAGCATGGTACCTGTCATGTTCATTGGACTAAACCATTTGTTGCAGTTACATTTTTGACAAGGTGAGGCGGAAGCAACATGGTTCATTCGTGAGGAATCAACCTGCTCGATGTTTCCCGTTTTGCTTCGATCACCTGAAAGCAGCCGGATCAAGGGT
Source organism: Helostoma temminkii (assembly GCA_900302695.1). Lineage (NCBI taxonomy): Eukaryota > Metazoa > Chordata > Actinopteri > Anabantiformes > Helostomatidae > Helostoma > Helostoma temminkii. Next base: position 106,558 of record OMLM01006140.1, on the reverse strand, counting down.
ATGTTTTAATAAGGTTATGCTTATGGAAAAGGAACTGTATAACATATTCTTATCTTTATTATTAGTTATATTCTTGTTGTTGTAACAACTATATTTACTATTCTATATATAGCATATTATTTTCATGTGGTCTGGGCAGATTTGATGGTGATTCAACATCAGGCTGAATGTGTGACTCAGTGGTGATAGTGTTAACTTCCTGACTAAACCCAAGATTGAAGGAACATGTAGAACACACTGTTTGTCTTTACTGAAAATTATGTCTCCTCAGCTGTTCGACTGGGATAAAACCACACAGTGAATGCTGGGTCTAATGAAATGGACCAGAGATGATGCCCTAAAGTCCCTTTCTGCTCCAACTGGGCCCTGCTGGTCACGGGTAGAAATGGCAGTGTGTCCAGATGCGCTGGCCGTTCCTGGAGCTGTGGTTGGGAGTGTTTTCCTGCTGGTACTGAGCAGTCATCCAGTGTGGGGTGAGTCAGTAACCATCCCTCCATCCACAATTCTCCCACACAAATAACCCTTCTTTGTGACCACACCTACACACACACACACACACACACACACACACACACACACGAAACCCAACAGTGATAAATAAAAAAAAAGAAAGACATTCCACAGCAAATGTGAAACTCGCACAGACTTGTCAGCATGTTGTAAGAACATTGTATTATAAAAAAGAAAAAAACACGAATAACACAAGTATATCCAATCTTAGGTTATTTTCAGTAATTGTATACACAGTAGAATTCCACTTAACAACATATTGTTTTTCACATCACATGGCTGCCCCTCCTATGACCCCTGCTTTTTGTTATCAAGTTGCACTTTTGTCCTTTCAAAGTTTGCTGTTTGGCTCAGTGAATGATTGACTCAGAAAATGCTACAAGGGTTGGTTTAAGTTTCCAAAGGAGCACTTTCTTATTTAAGTGATTCTAAATAGCTGTCTGACAAAACAAACATGACAGCAACAAGTTTTCCATATTTCAAATCAGCATGTTATTTAACTCAGCTGTACAGCTGCAGTACACTCTGCATTCCTGAGTTTTATTTCCTCCATACACACTCTTCTGCTTAAGTAGCTACTTTGTAGTTTCATGTTGTCACTGAGTAATCACATGGCAGATCATGGATAAACTGTCTGGGAACAAGCCTGTTGTGATATCTGCATTTTGGGTTTGTTACCTTGAAAGTGTGAATAAGTCTAAAAGCTAATTCTGCGTGTTGTTTATACTGTATAAATAATGTTGCCACTATATTGCAGTTATAAAGTAACTTTCATGTGAATAGTCACACACTTTTAAAGGTCACAGTAGGTTCGGAGCTGCGTCCTGTTAAACACATGCTGATTATTGGCATAGATTATTTACCATTATTCAAAGTGGCAGTGTATCATCTGTATCATCATTTACACATTCAACACATTTTGATATGAATAGATTTTAATGGTTCCTCTTGGACCTGCATTCATACATCTATATCTATAGTTATATCTAATTTATATCTATGCTAAAACCTTAATGTGAAAACAAGCAGTGATAATTAGTGTTAGAATCGTCTGTATTTTTACTAAAGAGTGCTTGTTTTTTTTTTACAGGAAATGCCACTCTTCTAAATGACACCACTTCTAACAACACATCGGTGAGTAAAAAACTTTATTATATCCAATAAATAACACCAGGAAGAAACCATTTTTATCACACTGATGTCCTGTTGTTTTTCCTTTGCAGGGAGCTAACATTGCGCTTATTGTGGCCCCTACAGTCACTATCGGTGTCCTGCTCATCATCTTGGCTGTTCTTGGCTGGCTCTTCTGTGTGGTGAAAAAGAAGAGACAGACTGAAGGGACATACAGACCCAGTGCTGAGGAACAGTCCGGTGCACGCAGCGTGGCTGCACCAGATGCGCTGAAGTTACCAAAGGAGGAAAGACTCATTTGAGATTTTGTGCTTTTTGTTTGTGCAGACCACAAGCATGTGTATGGCAACATTTCCATGTAACGAGTCTCTCTTCTTTGAGCTGATCATTGAAGAAAAATTTAGCTGGAAAGACAAGGTTGACAAGTTTGAGGCAATGTGACACTTACGTACTGCCTCATTTCAACAAGATTGATTCCTGTATGTTGTGGCACAATGTGGATGTATCTTCCAATGGATTTTATGAACGTTGAAAGGATGTTTTGAAAATTTTTTCTGCACAAGTCAAACAGGAGCTGCAGTATTTCATCACCACTAATAATTTTGTTTTTAGAGATATTCTACTTTCAATTACCTTAATATAACATTTACTCTATACGCATACTTGATCTGATTCAGTTTAGCAAAATCTATACTGATATTTTACCTCAGTCTCATTTACTTTGAATGTGACTCTGAAATTGAAAATGTTTTTTAGCCTAATAATGAAAATTAGCACTGTTAAAAAATGTAATTTTCTAACAACTGCTGTATATTAAAAATTAGCATAAACTGAGAAATTCAATTAAGAAAAAAAAAGCAAAAAAGTATTCTTTAAGTTATCATACTCATTTAAAGTCACATTACTTAAAATATTTCATTTTAAACACGTAGTACATAATCCATCATATTCAAGCAGAAATGTTGCACAATGTCATGGCATATTTATTTATGCTTTTGTGAAATAAAAAACAAACTGTGTAATAGTTGTGTACTTTTTATAGTCCACTTTAATACACTCTTACTACTGTGAAGGTATAATTATATTCACAATCCCAGTTTAAATAAGATTTGCTTATGAAGCAATGGACTATTAAAAAATATGAACCACACCTTAATTCACTGCAAGAATGATTTTTTTGTCAAATTGCCAGAAAGTCTTGGCAGCATTGGAAAAAATGTGAACAGCACAGTCACATGGTCTTATTCTGTAAGCACATACTGTATGTTTTTGGTTCTTATTATCAACACATGACATAATTACATGGCTGTACAAAATTTATACAGTTATTAGCATTATGCTGGATTTTAAATAAAAGCAATCTAGCGGATTGTGGAGTAAAAATAAGTTTGCTATGCATGACATATGTAAGGAGAATGTATAGGCAGTTACTGGGCTTAAGCTTTGAAATGCAATTTCCCTTTTTTAAAATTAGAGATCACATCAAGCAGGATTTCATTTAAACAATAATTAGTATTTTTACATTTAGTGAGTGTGATGATAAGACAATTCAAACTATAAATGGATGTAAAACATAAGGATTTTCACATTCATTTTTATAAAAACTGTTCAAAATAACTTTCCTTATCATTAAGAGCTGGGTTAGTTTCATATAGTAGATAAATAGTTTCTGTTGTAGTGTGCTATGTCTACATTACAGCACAGTCTGTTTCCTGACTGTGTATCTTTCAGCTGATAGACATAAAAATTCATTGTGGGGGTTTCATGCAGTATCTGTTGCTTTTATGCTGAATACCCTCCTAGATTTATTCCTCATGCATAAGTCATAATCCAAACTGCATTGTGGATTTCTGTTTGACATAAGGTGAGACCTTCTAGCTTCCTTGACTTGTCAAACAAAACTATTCGGTTTTAATCTTTGGCATGTTTGCTTCTTACCATTTTATAGGCTACATTCACAGTTCATCTAATGACTTCCTTTTTTTCTAATAATCCTCGTAGTACTTTACATGCCAATGACTGTTCTGAATTTTAATAAAAATAATTTGTATAGAATGAATATGCTTTTATAAATTCTACACTGTGACACTCATAAACTGCCCAAATGTGGGATATTGATCAGACACTTTTGAAGTAGTGCCAGATCAGACACCATGACTTAATAAAAACTCAGAGACAGTAAACATGGCCTTTTAATCAGACTTTAATAATCCTCCAATTTCAAGGCTTCACAGTTAAAATCACTTGCTTTTGGCAATGGCAGGACAGATAAGGGTGTCAATAATTCAGTGCATTCACAACATACGAAAACATTTGAACCAAAAACACCACTAGCTTCAGTTAACAACATGTCTAACAATAGAGTAACAGTGATCTAAATGGTGAAAGTTTTTTAGTGCGATGGACCATTCAATTCATGATGACTGATGACCTTATGATTCAAAGGGGTTGGGGGATGGGTAGGGTGATTTGAGGTTTGGCAGATGTGTGTGAAGAGGTTTTAGGCGACTTCCTCTTCTCCCTCTTCCTCAAACTCGCCTTCCTCAGCAGTGGCGTCCTGGTACTGCTGGTACTCTGACACCAGGTCGTTCATGTTGCTCTCAGCCTCGGTGAACTCCATCTCATCCATGCCCTCACCCGTGTACCAGTGGAGGAAAGCCTTACGACGGAACATGGCGGTGAACTGCTCAGAGATGCGCTTGAACAGCTCCTGGATGGCTGTGCTGTTGCCAATGAAAGTGGCAGCCATTTTGAGGCCACGAGGTGGGATATCACAGACGGCGGTCTTCACATTGTTCGGGATCCATTCAACAAAATAACTGCTGTTCTTGTTCTGCACATTCAACATCTGCTCATCCACCTCCTTCATGGACATCCGGCCCCTGAACACTGCAGCTACAGTGAGGTAGCGGCCGTGACGTGGGTCGCAGGCAGCCATCATGTTCTTGGCGTCGAACATCTGCTGGGTGAGCTCGGGCACTGACAAGGCGCGGTACTGCTGGCTGCCTCTGCTGGTGAGGGGGGCAAAGCCTGGCATGAAGAAGTGCAGACGGGGGAAGGGCACCATGTTGACAGCTAGTTTACGTAGATCAGCGTTGAGCTGGCCAGGGAAGCGCAGGCAGGTGGTCACCCCACTCATGGTGGCAGACACCAAATGGTTGAGATCTCCATAGGTGGGTGTAGTAAGTTTAAGTGTGCGGAAGCAGATATCATAGAGAGCTTCATTGTCAATGCAGTAGGTTTCATCTGTGTTCTCCACCAGCTGGTGGACAGAGAGGGTGGCGTTGTAGGGCTCCACCACAGTGTCAGAAACCTTAGGAGAAGGCACTACACTGAAGGTGTTCATGATGCGATCAGGGTACTCCTCGCGAATCTTGCTGATGAGCAGTGTGCCCATGCCAGAGCCAGTACCACCACCCAGGGAGTGAGTGAGCTGGAAGCCCTGAAGGCAATCGCAGCTTTCAGCCTCCTTCCTCACTACATCAAGGACAGAGTCCACCAGCTCAGCTCCCTCAGTGTAGTGACCCTTGGCCCAGTTGTTTCCAGCTCCACTCTGGCCTGTAGTCAATCACAGCATCACAATTTATAGAGCTGATGTAGGAAACAGGCAACAATTTACCAGGAAAATGCAGATTCATTAAATTTGCAAAGCTTACCAAACACAAAGTTGTCAGGTCTGAAGATTTGCCCAAAGGGACCAGACCTGACTGAATCCATTGTACCAGGCTCCAGATCCACCAGGATGGCTCGGGGGACGTACTTTCCACCTGAAATCACGAGAAATATATAAAGCACATAGTCACTCCATGTAAATCTTCATAAGCACAATGTAAAACAAGGATGTGTATGCAAATCAGTGCGCGTAGCTGGGTAAAAGATTGAAAGGCAAGAGGTTGTCCAGTTTACTTGGTTGTGTTTTATAGCTGAATCAGCAGCTCACCTGTGGCCTCATTGTAATAGACACTGATCCTGTCTAGCTGCAGATCACTGTCTCCATGGTAGGTACCAGTGGGATCAATGCCATGCTCATCACTGATCACCTCCCAGAACTGAAAAAAACAACATAGGTGTGGTAAAAGAAGAGGGAGACACATTGTTAACCCAAGGGAAAACATTA
>OMLM01006140.1:87221-100470 GCA_900302695.1 Helostoma temminkii | reverse complement strand
CCACAGTTACAATGAAGTTACATTACTACTAAAACCAGTCATTGTTATTTAAATGGCATGTTTCACTTGACAAACGACATTAGTGCTAAAGGTCAGTTCTGCATTTATTAAAGCAACATTCACATTTATTTTGTGCATCGCACAAATCAACGCGTGCATGCATCTTCATGGCAATGAAAAACCCTGCAGAGAACATCGATGTGCATGGTTTCAGAGTGAATTCACTGCAGCTTTAATAAGGAGCTTTAATGAAGAAAAGACCGCGCATTAAGTTTCTTCTAGAGAATTCTCGTAGGATGGATTAGAAAGCTCCTCTCAGCGCCACCGAGCTGTGCCCGTCTGCAGACATCTCACTACAATGATAAACTGAGCAAAAAGAAAAAAAATAAACAAAAATACCTTGGCTCCGATCTGGTTTCCGCACTGCCCGGCTTGCAAATGCACAATTTCGCGCATTTTGGATGGATGGATACGAGGATGGTCGAGTAGGAGACGGGAATCTGAGCGACAAGGATTCACGGAATGATGGCTCCTGCAGACGAGTGTAAGGGATTTGTTGCACCGCCTCGAAGACCGTCTACTGGGCTGAATTGGTGGTGCAACTTGACGTCATCGCCATGGCAACCAAAGACCGGAGGAGAGAGGGAGGAACCAATACCCGTGGAAATGGCGGATAGGATGCGAGGAGCTGCATCAGTCTTCAGTGGATTCTCATTATTCTCACGCACTGACTTACCCCCCACTCTACACCTCCTCACACACACTACAAAAGTAAATTACTGAAGTGTAGCTACACCATTTTATCATCAAGGTCACTATTGTGCAATTGAAACACTTTTGGAACCATTCGGTTCACACGGTCACAGTTCATCAGTCAGACGTGTCTTTAAAGGACAAGGACAATAAAATATAAAATGTTACAACTTTAATTTAGAGATTAGTTTATACATTTGAACTGTATCAACTCAATGTTTTCCCAAAGATTTTTTGGTGCCGTGAGGTCTGCACATTGAAAGTATAAACACTTAACCCTGACAGTGACAAGTATGCACAATATGCACTTCCTAAGAGGTGCATCCATGTTAGGGCAAGAGCCTTCAGATTTTCATATGCCACTCTATCTGATGAAAGGACATTGTGTTCTGTTGCCTTTTGTTACAGTAACCCATTAACTGTTACGATTCAGATGAGCAAATCCATCATTAATTTCTGTTATCTACCCATTACGTGGTTCCCATTAAAACTCATTAAAATCTTATAATAATGAACCAACACACCACCTATTATTACAATGTGTCCAGGAAGATCTTCAGCCATTTTTAGAAATTTGAGTTATTTTCATAATAAAATGACAGAAAAGTCAATACTGAATATTAACCATCCCAGAGCCTTCAAACTGATTTTTGCTGCATATTTCTGGGATTTCAGATTTAAAATCTGAGACATACCTGCAAGTATATTATTCTAAAAACATATCACCTGGAATAATAACCTACATCCACTTGTAATTGCAATGCCTCCTTGTTTCTGGTGCCAAAATAAATATTAAATGATCATTGTGTTGTTTAATCTATTTTTGGATGCCACCCATTTTATATTTTGCCTTTCTTTGATTGCAGTATTCTGTCAAAAAGAAGAAGGAATATAAAGAAGAATGAATGTGCTAAATATTATCCCATAATGTGTTCTGTGACACAGCCACACAAAACACTTTTCCAACCAGCATTACCAATGTGTTAACATGTAATAACATTTTCAAGTTTTTCCTTAAGCTTAAATTGATGACCTTTAAAATCCTCTTGGTGAAAGAATATTTCTGACTGCTTTGAGCTGGTTTAGCCAGTTTGGGTCGAACCCACCTATTAAAGGTTCACAAAAGGAGATTTGCAAAACAACTCTAGAGTTGTTGAACTGGATGATCCCCAGTGTAAATGATCAATTGCTAAGTAAATTACATCACACATTTAGAAAAAAAACAAAAACAAAAAAAAACAAAACAAAAATGCTAGCATGCAACTTAATACAGATGATGTAAAACATGTAAACATTAAAACATTAGCATATCCTGAATGATTGCATTCCACACATGCAGAGAGTTACCAACCAGTTTTAAGCTCTCCATAGCTGGCCAATAGGATTCTATTTCCTGTTTCCCGGTTCTGCTACATAAAGTTTTCTCCACACCGCTGCATGATTCAACTAGTCATGCACAGGAAAACCATCAGCATTTACTAATTCATGTCAAGAACAATGGACAGACAGCAGACACCCTCTGAGACAAGTTTTACTCAGTGTTGTAAATAATGTGACTTATGGCAGAAGACTTTCTAATGAGTTAATCTGAGGACTTTAAACCTTTTTGAACACTGTGGATTTACTTGATTGAACACGACAACCTGACGATCATGTCATTCGCAGAGGAGGATCTTACATGTCCAGTGTGCTGTGACATCTTCACAGACCCTGTTTTGCTGTCATGTAGCCACAGCTTCTGCAGGAGCTGCCTGAAGCGTTGCTGGGACTCAGGGTTACGTGAATGCCCAGTATGCAGGAAAAGAGCATCCAAGTCCAGTCCACCATCAAATTTGGCTCTGAAAAATGTCTGTGAGGCCCTTCTGCAGGTCAGGAGGCAGAGTTCAGTGTTGGAGGAAGAAATGAACTGTGATCTACATGGGGAGAAGTTAAAACTCTTCTGTCTGATTGACAAACAGCCCATCTGTTTGGTGTGTCAGTCTTCTAAACTGCACAAAACTCATGAATGCTCACCTATAGAAGAGGCAGCACAGGACTGCAAGGTAAGAAAATTACCATAACAAAAATGCAACTTGCCAAACACATGTGGTAGTCTTTACAATAACACCCAACAGTAGAATGCTGTTCCACGAGTTAGCCCTGATTCTCCTGTCAGTGATGAATCCAGAACTGTGTGACAGTGTGAAGTCTAAACTCAAAATACTGAAACATAACATTATTTTTCTGTCTCATTTCTGATGCCTACTAAACTTTCAGCATGAGCTTACTTTATCCCTCAAGAACTTGCAAGATAAAGTGGAACGTCTCAAAAGAATTCAGTTAAACTCCGCGGACATGTTTGAATACATCAAGGTAAGCTGCAATGAGATAGCACACCTTTGTATTTGTTAAGAATAAAAGGTCAAAATTTGCAATAATCTGCCTTAGAGTCGGGCCCTGGACACACAGAGATCCATCAAGAGCCAGTTTGAGCAACTCCATCAGGTCCTCTACCAAGAAGAGTCCGCCAGATTAGCAGCTGTGAAAAAAGAAGAAGAAGAGAAGACTGCAGGACTGGAGGCGAAGATTAAAGATCTTTCTGCAGAGTTGATGTCCTTAATAGAGACCATCTCCATCATACAGGAGCAACTGAAAGAAGACGATATAGTTTTATTAAAGGTTCACAGTCTGTTTTACTTCAGCTTTTAATCTGTGTTTTCAACCACAGACAAATATAACACTGTATTTATTTTTATATTCCAGAGTTTTAAAGCCACTGAAGACAGGTAGGTCAACATATTTACTAATTTGCATGTTTCATGAATTCACTTTTTTTGGTTGATGGCATGTTCTCAGTGCAAGGTCTCTATTGTGTCACAGATGCGAAAGCACAGTGTTTAGTTCAGACAACATGTCTGGGTCACTGATCGATGCGACCAAGCATCTCTGCAACCTTAAGTATACAGTTTGGGAAAAAATCCTAGACCACATCGACTTTAGTGAGTACATTTCATAGTTTTATTCTTAAAGTTTGTTAGTTGAAAGAGTGAAATTATACAACCCAACCCACTTTTGACATTAATACTTCTGGTCTATTTCCTGCCTTTTAGCTCCAGTGACTTTGGACCCAAACACAGCACACCCCTGCCTCATCCTGTGTGATGACCTCACTTCCCTCCACTACTCAAAGCAGCCCAGCTATTGCCCTGACAACCCAGAGCGCTTCCACATGAGCGCTGAAGTGGTAGCCATGACTGCACTCAGCTCAGGAAGCCACCACTGGGTGGTGGAAACGGGAAGTAATGAGGACTGGCTCCTGGGCGTGGCCTCTGTATCTGTACCTAGGAATGTTGAGATCACTTCACGGCCTGAAAATGGCTTCTGGACTTTGTGTTTCCGAGATGGAGAGTTCAGGGCAATGACATCCCCACCCACACTGTTAACACTTTCAAGAACACCCAACCAAGTCAAAGTGCAACTGGATTACAACAAAGGGACAGTCTCTTTTTTTGATCATGCGGACGATACACTCATTTATACATTTAAACACACATTCACAGAAGCTTTACTTCCATATTTTTACACACAGAGCAGTCATCCACTGAGAATACTGCCTGAGAAGATACTTGTTACAATGCTGCGTCAATAAGCAGATTTATCATCTATTAATTTAAAAACAAACAAACAAAAAACACTATTAGTCCTTGTTGACTGATGATATATAGAAGTAAAAAATAGCTGTTTTTTCCAATTAACTTTGTGTGCACTAAGCAATAGGCTATGTGGAGGGATTTCTTACATGTACTGTTTATTGGCCTAATTTGTACACATGGTGGCACCAAAGTCAAACAAATATTTGACCACAGCTTTGAAGAACAGTTGTTTTATTAAAACATGTTCTATGTTCATGTTCTACCTCATTAATTAATATATTTTTATTATTGTTACATTTTTGAAGAAGATAACGGTTTAATATATCATTTTGTGATGGGAGAAAATCTATTACTTTAAAGCACAAACTTGCAAGACAAAATAAAATTGTAAAAAAAACTCAGATTTAAAGCATTCGGTTATTACTATAAAAGCTTTTTAAGATGTAAATTTTAGATTCAGTATTTTAAACATTTTTAAAACTGTAAACCTATTCAGATGGGTTTTGTGTCGGTGAGGTTTTTTTGTTTTCCACAGAGATGCAGGTGCAGCACTTCTTCATACAGCTATCTGAGAGGAACGGGACCTTGGCCAGACGAGACAGATAGACAAGGGGCTGGGTGGTGCTGCTGATGTTGAGGAAGGCAAAGCCTGTGGGCTGCACATAGCAGCGAAACACATCAGGGGAGTAGTGATCTTCAAAAGGGAAGAGTGCAACAGGTGGCAGATAGTTAAATATGATAATACAAAGAACAGAGTACACAATCTTGAAGGCCTTCTTCTTCATGGGGTGCATTTCGTCTTTCCCTGATCCACGGGACCTCTTCAGGGCCCACAGAATGCTAATGTTGCACACAACCATCCAAGTAAATGTTGCCAGGACCTCACCAGTGAACACCTTCTCAAAGTTTGGTAGGCCTCCCACAGTCTTGGCTCCAGAGTAGGCAAAAGTGAGGCAGAGTACTAGCACTGAGAGGCTTATTCTAAACTTAACATGTTTATGCTGGCCAAATGCAATTGGAAAGTGCACAGCCACAAAACGATCCAGACAGATACAGGAGAGAAACAACGGGCCGCTGGTGTCTTTTACACCGTAGGAGAACTTAATGGCAGACCACGCCCCTTTGCTGTTCCAGTAGTAAAGATTAAGCAAGTTTATAGGAGTCATGGCACCAAAGTAGGCATCCATGAAGGCCAGGCAGCCCAAGTATATGTCGGAAGTGGATGGCTCTTTGTAATTGCGGATGAGGATTGCGATGACAAGTAAGTTGGCAGGGATGCCCACGATTATGTTGATGCACTGCAGGGTCAGGTCAAAGAGAACGGCCTCAGCTTGATGATCACACCCTTCAAATGCACTGAAGGGTTTAACTGTGGCATTGTCGCCTATGGTAATAAGAGGAAAGTCATTCAGGGGGGAGCTTGAGTTGAGTGGTGAAGATACATTTCTCTCCATGTCTGTACAACTGAAAATAAATAACCTGATGGGAGAAAAATAAGAATTGAGTTAATAAACACTTATTTACCCTCTGGGCTGCACTCATTGATTTCTTTAATTCCTTAAAGGCAAACACCACAACCGTTCATTAAAGCCAGGTGTTTATCAGGGGGATTTACAATTAATTTTGTTTTCTTGGTTAACTCGACCTGTGTCATGTGAAACATACTGTTGCTCATTAGAATCATTGTTTCTAATCTGCCGAGAAGTTTATTGTCTGTAGACTAAAACTAGTTGCAGAGTAAACTAAGACAGTTCCCAGAGAGTAAAAACATGTTACAAACACCATCAGGGCTTCTCCTTAGGCTGTTATCTTGTTATTGTGTCTGTGTGGGCTCTCCTCTGGGAGCTATGACTCCCTGTGTGCTGGGACATCTAACTCACCTAAGGGACCCATGATAAAAGCACCACCCTTTTGTGGTAGAATAAAAGGACAGCTATTAAAATGGCAAAGTTCATATTCTGCACATAGACAACTGCTCGAAATGATTGTTACTATAAGTAAGTGAGTAATTTGCTAATTTCCTGCAGCTCTTAAACGCGCCTTTGTGGTATTCAGCTAAAGCTAATTCCTCAGCAGAAAAGAACAATAGCCTGGAAAAAAATGTACTAATGGCTGAACTGATGGGGTAAAAAATAGAGTCAGACATAAAGGAAGTCATTATAGGTGTTCTAGGTGCTCTGTGTCTCTGTCTCCAGGCCCTACAGGAGGAACACAAATGGAAGCTTTTTGCATTTTTTTCTAATACAGGCCTCAAATGTCAGGTTCTGGTGTAGGCTTTAGGACTATTTACAGCAGCTTTGATCCAGACCGATTTACGCAACCTCTTTGAAAATGTGAGAGTCCTCACATGCAGTACACCTGAGCTCCCTCTACTGAATGGACTATCAGAGCCAGAGGCAGTGATTGTTCCTTGTACAGTCATCAAGGGGCCTATTCTGGTTTAACATGGTGCTGCTCCCCTTGCTCCCTCAGTGGATGGTCTTCCTCACCTCTGTCTGCTGCTGGCTCTGCCTCAGGCCACACACACTCCAGTGGGACTAATCACACCGATGACGAGTGAAGCTCCTTACTAAAGATGTTCCTCCCTTGAGAGGGCAGACTTAAATCAATTGTGTTTTTCTTCAGGCATAGTAAAAACAACAAACAAAACAGAATATTAAAAAGCATTTCAGAGCCTTTAATTGCAGAAGAAAACACTATTTGTATTGATTTACATTGCCCATAGTCTTAAAATAATGAAAGTTCTCTGTTTTTGGTGGCAAACTTCTATATTTACATAGCATTTCTGTTCTGTATATTCAGTTTTATTTGCATTCACATAAATCTTTTAGCAGTTATTAGCTTGATAAAAAAGATAATAATTATTTCCTTTGCTGCTTTCACAGATTTTTTAAATATTACAATATATATAAAATTATCAAATCTGAATATGTTTTATTGCTACAGAAAGTTCTGTAAGAGTCTAAAATGTTTTCAGTCATACATTATTATATTAACATTTGTTTGCAAAAATGAGTACTACAGGTTTTTAGGACCAAAATTGCCATTTCAAATCAGCATGGCTGTTAAAAGACTATAATTCACCTTTTGAGCTTTGCAAAAAGTCAAATGATATTGTTTTACTCACCAGTAGAAACCAGTAAAACCATTAGTATATTCTTCTGTGCTGTGAAACATCATTGTATGTCTCAGGGATTGATTTATATGTGTCCTCTGAAGTGTCGTGGATTTGACGTGTCCAGAAGGGGAGGATCTCTTGAAGTTTTTGATATCATAGAAGAATTGTGACTCTGTTCTCAGGAGACCTGGTTGCAAGATCTGGTATTGAACTGTGCCATAAATGTGTTTGCCACAACGTCTGTGCCATTCCTCTGTCTGGGCTTGACATGTGGAGTCAGGGAGCACCTCATAATGCTCCTTTATGCCCCTTCTGTTGTGGACATACTGAGTGGACTTACACAAGAACAATATGAACAGCCAATAGCAAAATGTTCTTATCTTATTATAGATTCATCAACATGGCACAAACTCTACGTAGCCTTGCCTTGGCTTTATTTGCTCATTCACAAAAAACAGCACAGCTAGTGAAGACTCCCTATGAGTGTAGGGAAAAGGTGCTGTGTAAGTCCGTGTGTGAGCATGTGTCAGGGTGTATTGGGATTGATTGTTTCGCACAGTGGTTAATTGCATTTGAACCTATGCTTGGGTGAGTTGAACCCAATGTTCTGTTCCCATGTGAACACAAAGACAAAACCCCCATTGATCCATGTTCTTATTTATGTGTAAATCACCAGAGAGATGCAGAGAGACGGACTCAAAGAACAGGACAATGCGGTTTTGTTGCTTTGCATGTTTTTGGTCTAGGGGGCAGTAGTGGTCTGCACATAATCTGACAAGGACAACAGGACAACACTTAAAGAACTTTGCAGACAAGACATGATATTTAGATTATGTTAAATTATATAGTTTATATTACATTTGAATAACAGTTAGGAGAATCATGCCTTTGCAAACCAGCTAGTTTGCTCTTTTTATTTCATTCTAAAACATCAGCTCGGCATTATGATCTGGAGTGTCATGGGTACAAGGACATGTAAGGACAATCAACAGCTAACACATTTTGCAGTAATATCTGTTACATATCGTGCAGAGAATGTGGTTATGAACTGCAAAAAATAAGACAAAACTGATGAAATACAATCTAATTCAATCTGATATTCTTAGGATTCAATCAAGTACAAACCATTTGTATGAAATTACACAGGTACCCAGAACATATTTTAGGCAGCTCTACTGGTGCATGTAATTGTAGCCAAGTTGAGTCACGTCTTATATAAACACATTGTAAAATATTGTTGTTAGGAAATCATGGTCTCTTATTTCTTGCCTCAAATGCATCATTGCAGGAGGCGTCTGTGGTTGCAGTCGGCATCAAGCATTAGCAGATAGTGGTTGACCAAGATGCCAAAACCAAAATTAGCCTATAAAATGATTTGTTACATACACTGCACAGAAACCACCTACACACTGAACATCCAGACTTTTTAGCTCAGACACTGAAAAACAAACAAACATGTAGCGATAGTATCATTTAGAGTGAAATGAAAACAACAAACAGTAATAGTTAAATAGACATAAAATTTTTGCAAATATATATTAGAAGCTGTGTAGATCATAAAGTGCACTAGTGTAGTGTACAAGCTGTGACAAAAGCTAAAGTCATTTATGAAACTCTCCCCTGTATACATGATTTTCCACAGTATAAACATTTCACACAACCACAGCTCAGCAGAACCAGAAGGGCTGGAGGCATGTATCTCTGCTTCAGTACTTTACTTTTACACATCTGAGATGGCAAGAGCACTGATTGATGATGTGCTTCCAGAGAGACATTTCAGCCCTGTTTCCAATTCTCTTTTTCTCCCATTTGCCATTATGTGCATGTGTTTGGGCTCCTGCCAGTTTTTAACTCGCATAACCATTAAACAGAAGCATTGTGAAATGCAATATATCTGACAATGACATAATGATAACCAGTCAACAATAAAGACTATAAATTCAAAGCAAACTTTACATACACTCATAGCAACTGTGTCTGTCATGGTAATATTGGTCTTTAAGTTATTCTTTGAACTGTTTTCTTAGCTGAGGCAGTAAATGAAAACCCCATGAATTTGGTGCATATTGTTCAATTCATTTATGGCTTTTTTACATCAATACAAGCTCAAAACAAACATGCACATTTGCCAAAACCAAAGCATCTTAACTTCATGTTAGTGATCGTGATTGATTACACCTGGCAGCTTCTGTGTGGCAACATAAAAAGGACTTGATCATAATGGGTTCGTCACTGGATTAACCAACACATGGTGCAAAGTCCTGACCTCAACTCTGTTGAAAATATGTGGAACATGCTTAAAAGTCAAGACTGTGCCAGAAAACTAACAGATTTAAACAGACTCTTCCAATTCTGCAGAGAGTAGATGTCAAATAGCCAACCAGAATTCTGCCAAACGCTTGTTGATGGATAACAGGAATTTCAAGCAAACAAACAAACAAACAAACAATTACAAGAAATAATTTAAAGACCAATAATATAGCATTTCACAATGCCTCTGTGTTTTTAGGCTTTTTGTCTTGCTTTGGCAAACAGGAGAAAGAGATGTGGAATTAGAAACAGGACTTAAACTTTTCTGTGGAAGCACATCATTAATCAAAAACTGCCATCTCAGAAGGAGAGAGACTGAAAGGCAGAATAAGAGACAGAGAAAAGGACAAGAGGAAGGACAAAGTTTCTTTTTTCCTTTCAATATCTGTTCAAGTACAATTAGAGATCTAACATTTTCATTTATTTCTCTTTACTGACTGAAACAGCATGGGAGTCACAGAAAATGCAACAAATTGCCTCTATATCAGTGCAGCAGTTGTTTTAATTTCTATATTCATATGGATGTCAGCATTAACTGTATGCACTGTGCTCTAGAGGATGAATGGGTGTTGTTTGTGTGGGGTAAGCAGCTGCTGAGTTTTTAGTTGAGATTCCTTTTAATCGGATGTCTACAGTTGAAACTGACGGAATGGCCTGTGGCCAAAAAAAGGAATGGGCGTCTCACCAGCTTTCCACCCATTATTACAATTATACCACTCTAAACATGCAGTAATCACCGTAATTACAGCCCCTTAGTCTTGGGGTGGCTAACCAACAAACAAACAAGCCAGAGTTTCATTTAGCAATCAGTTTTTAATGGAGTTAATTATGGAATCAAACAACAGGGTGTGATTAAGCATTTTTTAGGTTTTAAAGCACATTAAGGGCTGTAAGACATGATACGCTTCTAAATTTGACTGTGTATCATAATAACAGACGTTCTTTAATATTAAGGCCAAAATCCAGTTAAAAATTTATTTCAGAGAAACACAGACAGACACAGTTTCATTTTGTAAAACACAAAATGGTGCTTGACACAGACAGATCCATTTCAAGATGATTTACAGCTTTGTGATGCAAGTAGCACTCAGTCACTCTGAAGACTTCACAGAGCACAATGTTTTACATGAAAATGAAATTGCTATCTGAGGTCAAGGTTATAAGTAGATATATTGACTCACTATGTGTACTGTCAATTTAATGAACTTTTGGAGGAGAATATTAATCCGATTACTATAGAATTATCTGTAAATATCCACAATTTGAATTTGTTTATTCCTTTGGCTGCTCTTTCCACTCTTTATTTTTTGTTACACTCTATCTCTAATCCTTTTTTCACAGGGCACTGGCTCGGTTAAGCCAGAATGTATTTGGGTGAGTGGAGACTTTAAGGCTTTTGTTAACTTATGTTCACAATTTGATTCAATGCTGTAGTTATGGAAATACTTTTGGATGTTGAATAATGTATTTTACTTCCATTTTGTTGTAATGCCAGGGTAGCCATTTGCAACTTTATGTAGAATAGCTAGAAGCATAAAATGGTAGGGGGGCTTATATAGCACCAAAACAAATGTGCTTGTCTATTGGAGAAGCTAATGACTCTGTATAGAGACATTTCTGCAGACGAGCAGAATTTGAATGAGCCAAAAATGTTTGAAAATGCTGACATGAGCTATATTTTTCCATATTTGAATAATATGCTGTTTGTCTAGGTTCAGTCAGTCTAACTCTCTGTCACCCTGAAATTACACCAGAGCAGTGGCATTATAGAGCGCACACCAAACTGTGAATATATCTTTGAACTTTATTTATTTTTACATGGAGCTCTTTGCAAAATAGGAACCTTTTATAACATTGCTGAAATAATATTATGTTATTAATAATATAAAATAAAAAAGTATAATAAATGGTGTGAGTTTATTAACTCTTGTTTATTAAACTGCACAAATGATTTGTTTTATCAATTAGCACAATATTGTGCAAACTAGGTATGAACAGTGTAGTATTAACTACAACTCACAGGACTTTAATGATATTAAAGATGCACGAAAAAGTGCACTTTTAAAGTGAGTATGACTAACAATGTCTCATACACTATTTCCAAATGTACATTGCCTGTATAATAATTTATTAGTAGAAGCTTGTTTTACAGCTTCTCTGCATGTGACTGACTCCAAATTTCTACATTCACTCTACATAAATAGAAATGTAAGCAATAAGCATTAAGCAGCAGTAAGCATAAATTATAAACTGCATTTGACCTCTTGTCTGTCTTGTCTGTGTTTGTATTATTTATTGGAGACTAATAAACTGCCACCAAAATATGGAGACACAGCTTTGGTTTGGATTCTCACATGGTTTCATCATGTTTTGTGGATTAACAGAAATCTCTAATGCAAACCTTGCTGCATGGAAGAGAGAGTTGGTATGGTTGTCAGTTTGGAATAGAGGCGTGGGGAAGTAAAAGACTTGTCTTTGTTGGTCTGTGTATGAATAGGGAGATAACACCATCTGCCAAATGGTCATTTTTACACTCAGGGTCCAACTGTGTGACATGAGCTGCTGGGCTCTATTGTACATTTGTAATCCACATGAGTAACACCTGCCGCTGTTCTCAGAATAATTATACACACTGTGTGAGCTGCCCTATCACTGAATCTAGTACTCTCCATTGAGGAAAGCAGTGCATCCATGGATACGCTGCTTTTCACAATGTCTGCTGTATCTCACTAAAGGTGAGCAGTTGTCTGTACTGCCAGAGTTGCTTACAAAATTGCTTAAGTAAATGGCATTCCACAATTCCATCCATCCGTTCATGATCCAAACAGCTTTTCCAGGGTCAGAGAGTTGCTGGAGTCATTCCCAGGTGGCGGAGAGTCAGGGTACACCCTAGACGGGTCTCCAATCCACCACAGGGCCAGCAAACAGAGACAGAAACCCATTCACACACACACCTGGAGGCAATTTTTAGTCACTAAATTAACCAAATGTCATGTCTTTAGACTGTGGGAGGAAGTCAGAGAACCCAGAGGAAACCACCAGAACCATTCCATGATTAATATGTAGATATAATGTATTAATATCTCACTTTAAAATTGTAATATGGAGCCACATACAACAATTTTGTCTGAAGAGTATTACAATATACTTTATTCATCAAAACATTTGGAAACAGGGTAGAGTTGAACTTATTCTAAACCTAAATATCCAGTTTCCAAGAGTAAATGTGACAAAACTTATGTTTTACCTATGTTTTTAATATAAATGAAACAGAATATTTTGAATAATTACACCAATAACAACGTGTGTTTCACTGCTTGTATGTTATATAAAATAAAATAAATTACTGTGTTCTGTTTATTAATAGAACATGTAGAGTTTTCTCAATTAAAAAATTGGTCTAAATGATGAAGAATAATGAATGAAAGCTGAACAT
>OMLM01006140.1:71735-85407 GCA_900302695.1 Helostoma temminkii | reverse complement strand
GCTGTGTGATATAAATAAATGTAGGTGTTCATGTTTTGCCCCGGAGGTGTGTTTAAAATTGTGCATTAAATTATCACTATTAAATGAAGTTTTTTTTTTTTATAGATACAAATGGTGCTATGAGCAAATGGTGTAAGTTAAGTTTGTTATTCAGAGAAAAATACATATGAATGTAATCAGTCAGATGTGTACACTCAGATCTGAAAAATTTTAATTAGGCTATTTCCTTCTGGTTTAAAAGCAATTTACTTTACCCTGGTGGATTCTATCACACTATTTTTGTGACATGGTGGACTCAAGAGCTCAAGGCACATTTATCATCACAGTTCATTAAAGTCTTATTCTTTCATGCCATATTTCATCCAGAGTTACAAAAGTTACAGAAGCTGCTTATGGCCACTTTTCCTGTTCAGGGTTGGACAGCTGCTGCATCACATGACTGATAAAAAAATGTGTAGACAGAGAAAATGAATCTGCTGACACAGACCACTAACACTGGCAATCTATGACCGCTCTTATCATTACAGTAAATAAAGAAAAAAGGTTATTCAACAAAAGGTGAAAGGGTTAATAGGTCAAAAGCAACACTTTTGTTTTGTTAGATTTAATAAGCATGATCAAATGGTAGAATCACAGAGGTGGACAAAAAGCATAAATGGTTCTCTTATGAAATAACCTTTGCATAATGCATAAGCATTACAGAATAATGCATTTTACAATATTGTATTAGAATATTGTATTTGATGAATTCTTCACTTTAGCCCTGCAGTTTATTGACACATGCAGAGGGTCCTTGAACCCTGTTTATGGGCAAAGTTCATTTTAAACAGTGTGTGTGCTTTGCAAGAAGAGACACTGTTTTGTTCAGGGATTCACTGAAGCAGTCAATTGCTGATATACTACAAGTGGAAAAACTTAAACGTTACCATTCATTTTGAAAACACTGACAGTATTCAATGCATTTTTAGCAGAATGCTTAGTCTACTCATTTGTTAGCACATCCATCTTCTAACACAATTCACATTTCTTACGTGATAGAGAACATAAATTCTGATGCAGTCTGGGATAAATATCATGAAGGAATACATTGATTGTTTCAAACTGGCATTTCACTGGTGATCACATAAAATTCAGCATTCATTTGCAGTGAAGAACTATTTCCTTATCCTCTGCTCAGTATAGAAACTGAAAGTCTTTCAAATACACAGCAGTTCTGTGTAATGGTGACTGAGAGAAATAAGGGGTCCAGAAGGGCAGGGTAAAGTAATGATTTATTAAATTGGAGTGAAATTTGGCAACATTTTCTTATTATAACTCTGGATGTGCATCAGTGGAAGCAGGAATACAACCTACCTGTGTTTGTAGTCAGTCACTGTAAGAATAATATACAGATATTGCAGATAGAGGATGCCTTAACACACACAAGATGACAATCTTTTCAGTCCATAAATGATTCAATATTAAGAAGCTTGACCATTTCAGAAATACACTTATTTACGAACTGTTGTGAATATTGACATCAAAACTTTCTTCGAACACAAAATGCAAATACGCATATTAAGATTAGAGATATATCATTTCCTACTACTGAAAGAGGCTAACAGAAGCTTGGAGCTAAATTCTGGTAGCATTTATTTAAGAAAAGGCATTAGAGGAAGCACTTTGGTGCTACTTGCATCTGGAGGAGGCCAAAATGAGGTTGGAGCTCTACTCTGAGTTCACCCAGTTGTCATTGTTAGAGACAATGACTTTCACCTGAGCCAGGTAAGCTGATATGAGCTTGCACAGTACAATACATCAGTTCTGATGACCTTCTTCCCCATTTTCAGTTGGACCTGCAGAGGCACATGGGATCCCGTTTTTGGCTGTTGAAAGAAATGCAATTGAATTGTAGGAAGAACAACAGGAGGTTAAACAGCAATGAGACCCAACCTCAGATGCTCCACATGAATTTTGTAAAAGTGTGCCAATTTTCTGCTATGGGGGTTGTCCTGTTTTGGAGTCTATAAGCAACAAACAGACAAACAGACAGAAAATACAGGTAGATAGATATGAAGGTACAGGGACACTGTAGCAGCGGACTCACTATCTTAGAATAAAGAATGAAAACAGGTGGAAAAAGTTAGGCTGGCTCTGTCCTTACAAGTCTTCTAACCTACACAACTGCAGACAATTTGTCTCTGCTATCGCAAATGACCCTCAGGAACATCTCTGTCTGTTTGACAGCAGACGTCTGAAATAGCATGCTGATGGCGGCTGGCGTACCAGACCCGTGTTATCATAGAAACAATCATAAACACAATCATATGATTATGAAGCTTTTATGGTTTGATTGAGGCACAAAAACAGCTTGGTTGGGTTTAGGTACAAAGACTGTAGCTTGACTAAAAATACTTCCTTAATATTACATGACCTTTCATATCATGGTTATGATAACAAACACGTGGTTAATTTTGTGGAACAGTCATGGATAAAATACCCAGTGGAATTAAACATTGACTCCTGTGGGAAAGTTCAGTTCCATCCACCCTGAACTCCTGACAACACCGACTTTCTCACTCTTCGACTTTACTCATGTCACATTTATGACGACTGCTAGAAGCTATAACACATCAATGATGTTTGCAAAAACTTGCCGGCACATATGAAATACGGAATTTTCTACAGAAAGTCTTACAAGTCGAATGACACCAAAATTGACCTAGCACTGCCTCCTAGCTAGAAAAGTTACTGTGCTCATTTAATCTACTGCTTGTTGAGAATTATTTATATTTCTCATCCTTAGTTCTATTCTGGTTGAGCAGTTGTACACAACATTTTTCATTCTTTGACAGTTTAATACTGTTCAGCCAAATACAACAAACAGGAGGTCACCTTCTTGTTTTCTTGTGCTTACAGTATGTGTGGAGCGATTCCATGTATATGTACAGATGGGTGAGAAATTAAAGGCAGAGTGTGCTGTCGTCCTAACTGTGTTTCTACTGGAGGCATGATCATTATGGTTGCAAAACATTTTCCCTCCCTTGGTGTTGATTTCAGTGGATTTCAAAATTTCCCACAGGTGTTCAGTTGGATTCAGATGTTGTGAAAATGAAGGCTACAGCATTTGATTCACATCATTTTCATACTCATGAAACCACTCACGCTCAGTGGGTCTGTCATTGTCACTCTGGAAGACACCACTCAGATCAGTATGCAAATGGTTCATGAAAGGAGAAAACTGGTCACTCAGAACAACTTTGTACAGATTCGCAGTGACTGTTCCTTCTAAGAGGAGAGGCGGTAGCAAACTGTGCCAGCAAAACACCATCCGTAGCACAACAAGCCACACCCTGACTGTAGGGGTCCGGCAGTCAGATTTCTCTTGGTGTACACCACAATTGTTTGGCCACTTGTCGAGAATATGGTAAAGGATCTCATATGTGCATTTGTCTTTGTAATGTGAGGTTTATGCACTGTGACCCATCAGCTGTGCTCTCCTGACCACACTTTACAACCCTATTCACTTAAATCGTTTCTGTAGATCTAGATGCACCAGTGACTGATGCTCCTGCTACCCGTGCCCCACAGTGAACTTGTGAAGTTGATCTTAAGATTCAACTGGACATGAGTGTGTGTGTGGAAGCTTTGTTTTATTTTTTCCACAAATTTTCAAGTTTTTTATCTTACATCGCATGTATTGAGCCCCTTTCATGCATATTAGAACAATATTATCAAGCAAATATTAGAACGAGAAGCCAAAAAACAGCACAACCATGGTGGTCAGAGACCTGTGAACTTGTGAACTGGAACACACACACACACACACACACACACACACACACACACACACACACACTACTTGTCGGACCCCTTCGTCTGTTACGTCACATGGCTACAAGGAGGAGCAGCGGCTCTCGCTCGGTCTCCCACCGGTGCCAATAACGCACACAGAGCTAAACGCTTACTTTAGTTTTTATTCAATTTCCCTTCTTCATTAATAGTAACAGTTAAATCATGTGCATGCGCAGACAGGACAGGGGACCTTTCTCCGAAGCTGAGAGCAGGCAGTAATTTATTTTGAAAGTTGGATTACGGCGGAGCCACTTGAACTGAGGAAATATTTTCTGCCAGATGCGGCTTAGAAGATGAGCAGCAGTGAAGTAGCCTACAGATAGGGCAAATCAGCGGAACCCCGGCAACGGTAATTTCCTTTTTATTTACCCTATTTTATTTAGTTTTATTCTGCGAGCATGTGTGGTGCAGAATGTGATCACATAAAGTTCATTTGTGGTTAATCTTACATGATCAACAGGACATATATCAATAAAAATGTTACTGTATTTGTAAATGCGCTTTGACTGATTTCCAAACTCCGAGAGCCACAGACTATAAACCTGCCGGTCACCACGTTTGTGATTTTTTTTGTCGAGTGCATGTTGGGACACATTGATTTCTGGAAACGTTTTGGGACTTCCAGCAACTGCAGTTAGTGTCACTTATCTGTTCAAATGCAGCTTTATCTGCACCAATCTCTAAGTGGAATCTGCTGCCGGGTCTGACAAACTCACCGGTGTATTGAAGTCAGTCAAGGCACAGTGTGCACAATATAATGCAGTGTTTTATATCACAGAAATACACCTGAGTTTTAAAGCACGTCTTTTCTTAAATGGGCTTTAATCCTTGGTGAAACACATGGAGACAATATCTTTAATTCTTTAAATTACAACATAATTTGTTGCTGCATATGAATGTAGTTTGGAGCAAAAGTAAAGCTTTTGTGTTATATTTAATATAATGTAATTTAGCAAATGCTACCTTTGGGAAAACTAGAATGAAATGTTTTGAAAAGACTTTTTTTTCTGTGAGGTGAGGTTTGACTTTTAAATATGTTTTATGTTGTACAGTAAATTGTGTGGTTGTTGCATTATATTAGGAGGTAATGTGTCCATCATATGCACCATATAAAGAGGGCTAGTGTACTTTACGGACCCATCAGCCCAGTCAACACTAGGAAGAAACAGAAAAAAATCAATATTTTAGACCAAAATGAAAGAAAACCAGAATAATTTAGGACAATTGAACCAAAGCAAATATTGTTTTAAATAACTGACCTAATGTGGCTTCTTTGTACTAATAATTGCATGTTTTACATATAATTATAACATAATAAAGGATAAAGAAATTGAGTGAGCAAATATATGCCATGTTGAAAGATTTTAATTTAATAATTATTTAGGCATTATCAAAGTCAGATCAACAAATCAACTATGAGCCTCTATATTGGAAAAATTTATCTAATCTTATACCAAGTATAATAAACTCATTAGTGCTTATCTGTGCACACTTTAACATGGAACATATAAGAATTTAATTGTTATGGGAATTAATTGTCCAGGAGTGATTTCGATCCTAATTAGACCCACTTGGGCAGGATCACGCAAGTGAGAGAACAACATGTGGGCCCTCACTCCCTTGCGAATCTCGTATTCCACAGCACACAGAGTGGCTAATAAATGTGCCTACTATTAGGTAAACACCTCTCACACATAACTAAACAAACATATTCATTACTATCCCAACACATCTGTTGCAGTGATATAAGAGATGTCAGCTCTGTGCAGGTGCATTCTGTGAATGAGCACATTACTCTAAGTTGTCTTTAGTGGTAATTTGCAAACATTAGTGGGCAGGCCAGGTGATTTAATGCATACAAAATGCACATTAGTGTAGTTTTGTTGTGCATAAAGTAATTTTTGTTCTATAAATGCTGCTATAATCAGTAGTGTGAACTTTGTATGGTTGTGATTTCCATTATGTATGTGGATGAAAATTTTGAATGAAAATATGGGGTTGCATGTGTTTATAGGTTACATGCATATTTGGCCTCATTGGCATTAAACTCAACGTGCAATTAAGACCTTTGCCAGCTAAGTGACTCAGAGTGTGATCTGGTCATAAGGAGAAAAGACTGAACACTTACTCAAGTGAGTGCTTTCTGATATTTTCATCCCAGAGACTGTTGATGAGGATTAAACCACAGAATATCATATGAAAAAGGGCTGATATTCAAATCGCTCTGTTCTTTCACACTCTCTATTTTGTAATGCAATTTTGTGGCTTGTGAAAGGTTCAAATAATGTGATCTCAAGTGCGATTTGCTATTAAAGCATGAGAGTACTTATTTGGTGGAAACTGTGGCTTAGCTATTTTCCCTGGAAATCTTTCCTCAAAAATATGTCAAAGGCTTTATTAAATGTTAAAGGTCAGTATTTTATATCATGTAGGAAACCACTGCTGAGAGTATTTGCTGTACTGAAGCTTTTTAAATTTAAATTTTAACAATAAGTCACAATAAGTATGAACAGATGGTTACATCTAATTTACATGTCAGACCTAAAGGCAAAGCAGTTTTAATAAGTACTTTAGTCTTACGTTCAGTGAAGGCAGATAGTAAACTTAAAAAATGGGGCATTATCAAAAAAAGAAAATTACATCTTGAAAGATGTTATGTTAGGGTTAGTAGATTTATACCCAATAAACACAATAACAGCTCTTGTATGGGGGAGTTTATGAAACAATTTATGGCAGTACTTGAAAAGAAAATATAAATTTAGGCTAAAGACAAATATGGTGATGTCGTTGTGCAATTGGAATTACACCCTTGACACACAGATCCAAACACACATATCACAGCGCTGTCTGCAAAGCACTTTAGAGCTTTCATTATTCACAAACATTTGCTCGTCCTGCACATCTTTGATCTGTAACTTGCTGAGTTGAGTGTTGGGTACTCATGCTGCCAACACCAGAGTTATTCTGTCTCTAAACATTCAGCTTTCTGTCTGTGGTAATTGTGACTCCCGGAGAAATATGGTGTAGACATTCAATCATAAGATAAGGAGGACAGCTCACTCTGGCTGAAATGTACAGTACATCTTTGCAGCTTATGGCCACTGTTGTATGGCATGGGGCACATATTGCTTTGACCTTTGCATGCTCTCATGATTAACTATCAGGTATTTAACAGTGAAACAACGGAAGACAAAACACCAAGATGTTGTAGCGCAGGACTGAGGTTAAACAGAGGTGAACAAATGAAAGACATGATGCTTGAGAAAGGAAGAACTTGCATATTTCTGCCTTTTGTGATTTCCCGATTCTAAGCAATCTAACAAGATAAAAGAGCGAGTGAGCGAGAGAGAGAGAAGATATCTATTTAGTGGCTGTGCTCACTTCTTGCTGTGCTCCTTTTTACCTTTCACTAAGCTTAGAGACAAAGGATTAAAAGAGAAAACACAGAGGCAAGCGACATGCAGCCTAAATTGTAAAGAGAGACAGACTGGCAAGCAAAAAAAAGGGCAGAATTAAAGAGAGAGAGGCTCAGGAAATCCTCAGCTGGATGATGGCTGGTTGTGGTGCGGAAGAAAGGTTCGAGCAGGAGTGTAGGTGTCATCACCCATCAAGTTACCAAAGTTATTCTGTGAAGCTCTAAAGGCTCACAAAGACAGGTTCAAACATATACCCATGATGGACCCAGGGGGGCTAAGAATAGCTTCCACTACAAAGAGCTGTCACTCTGGATTGTAACAGAGTGGTGATAAGGATCCGTCTGGATACTGCCGTTGGGTTCCACAGGAGAGCCATTGAACTGCTTGTCCACAAACACACGTGTACACTTTCAAACATAAAATATTGGAATTTTAAAATACCATCAGAACCATTAGAGGCATTGCTCCAAGATGAACTTGCCGTTAAGGTGAGATATTTTCACTTGTTCTTTGTTCTTCACTTGTTCCACTTTAGGATACGTTTGGAAATGGCTTGATTTGCCCTTGATTCAAATGCAGACGCAATGACTGATTCAGAGATATTTTAAATCACAGCAATTTACAGAATTCGTGAATATGTACTTTTCTTTTTCTCCCCTACCCATGCTGTATACTTGGAGATACACAACGTTTATATGCACAATTGAATGGGAAGGATCAGAACCAATCCCTTCCTGTCGGTGGCAGGAAACATCTACTGCTTATTGAATAGACATCGACTCCCATTTAGCTTGAAGCAACAATTTGACTTTCAGGCACATGCTAGGTTAAACGGATAAGTTGAGAGTTTAATAAATGTGTCCAAGTGCACCCAACAGTGTGCCAGTAGAAGAACAGCTATTAGTTCCTTTAAAGAAACCTCTTTAAATTAAACTCCTTACCTCCAGAGGAGGTAATTTTTTTAGAGCAATACTGTGCCCTTGCAATAGCAACCGGATACTGGTGAATAGCTGGTGAATGCCTCAATTTTATTTTCCCCTTGATAAGTACTCGGACTGGAGCTCTAAAATGTGCTAGTATTTACAGCTTTTCGATTTCATTTTCTAGCACTAGGTGTTGCACACCTTTTAAGCTATGCTCGGCCCGGACCTGTGACTTCTGAGCTCACACTTACGGGTCAGACAATCAGCTGCAATGGGGAGCTCACACTGACCATCAACACAGAGCTCCTATTTTGGTTTATACAAGTTTTAATGTTCACAAATGTTTACAAAAGGATAGAAATATTCTTTTGCTTTTTGTGATTCTGTGATAAATGGAGAGCGAAAAGATGGAAAAAGAATAATATGAAGCTGCAGACGGCTGGAAGATGCAGATAACTGTGTGTATGTTCTTCAGCAATGCCACAACCACAGCCACAAGCCCTGCTGTAAATGTTGTGGCTGATTAAGTTTTAGCCGTAACATGTAGATATCACTTCTATCATGTCAAAACAATCCCGTTCATACATTTTGACGGCAGGCATGTGCGATATGTGAGTCTGTGCGCATATTACTCAACCTAAATCTAAGCCTCAGCGCTGAAAGTGCAGCATTCACACAATGCTTACCTTGTAATTTCACATTGTCGACAGCTGTTTTTTACTGAGATACTGTATGTTAACAGTATCACAAAGATGTCAATGATTTTTCAGTTTGCTGTGCCTGTCATAATGGACTTTGGTTACATCTTTGGTTTTCATCATGCAGACCACAGTGTGGAGCAGACTGTGTTCTTATTTCCTGTGCACACTTAACACGTTTGCCATATTTGCCCATTTGAGTGGTGTCCTGATGTGGCTCTGTGGTCTCTGGGTACCGTCTGCTTCCTTTTCCTCTAGGTTTTCTTCTCAGTACCAGGACTAGAATCAGATACAGCAAATTCCACCACTGACTGTGGTCTGGGTGGCTGCCAGCATCTTACCTTCCTGCTCTCGTGAACAAAGCCAGACAATATCTTGATGATGCCTGCTTTGCAGCGGGAAAACTGTGAGATTAATCCGTCCTCTCATGATAGACAGGCTGGTTCTGCGAACGTAACAAAAAGGGATCAGCACTATAAATAGTGAGTTTTAGCTGTTTAAATGTGTGTGTGTGTGTGTGTGTGTGTGTGTGTGTGTGTGTGTTTTATTTGCATTTAGATATAAACCTACTTTTAGGTAAGTGAGCGGTTTTCCACACTTAGTAAACATTTTGACATCTTTTTCCACATTCACACACACACACACAAACACACACACTGAACATGAGAAAGCTATTATAATATAGTAAATAAAGCAAAACGAGAAATGTGGTGTTCCGGAGAAACCTAATGCATCACTTTATTCTTGGTTCTGTAAGAGCTTTGCTGTTTCAGCCTCACAGCACGAAGCTTGACCACATTCCTTTTGGGAATCAGCCAGATACTGAAAAAAATCATATTCTTCCTGTCTTCACTCAATCATCTCCAGTCCCACAAGGAATAGTTTAAGGATTAGAGCGTGCCAGTGTGAATAAGGTTCAGAGGTGACTATCTGCAGCTGATGCTGTTAATAGAAGAATAATCTATTATTGTAAATCAAAACCCATTCCCCATTAATGTTGCTGGTATTCATGTCTTCCATCCTGTTTATTTAAACTGGTTGTTAAGCTTTAGAAGTTGCAATAATGCTTTTTCACTTATCATTTGTTATTACTACATAAAACACAGTAATGGTTCAAACAATTTCAAGCATTATGTATTATTAAAATCAAACTGAACATTATTTGCCCCCATTTGTTTAATGGCTGTACGACTGCTGTGTCTGCAGTGAACTGCTGTTGACACAGATTTTATTTTTAACATTTTCATTTCCTATTTATTTAATCCATACGTTCATGTTTGATGGTTGAAGAACCCTGTAGGACACACAGAGCTGATAAGAATTCAAGGTGCCTCAGGCATCAGAGTAAATTTATACTTCTGCGTTACTGATGAATTACACAGAACATTTTTAGATGAAACCAGACATTGTTTTTTTATGGATAACCTCAGACTGCTAGGATCATATGTAAAAAAATACATTTCTTTGCAGATTTTGTAAAGTGATAGATTATGTGTAAATAAAAATTCAAACTGCATTTTGAAGTCACATATATTAAACTGTCAACAGATCTGATTTTATAAAATGTATGAGGTGTGTGAGTGAGAGTGGAAAGCCTTGTGCCTTGTCTTTGATATTTGAGCTCAACATATGTGAACTGAAAGTAATTCACTGACTCCCTTCCATATGGTCATACTTTACTTCTTAGGGTTTCTGGTAAATACCACTCTACAGACAATCAACTTGACCATTAAATTCACTCAGAGCTTATGGGTTGTAGATGGACTGAGATACGAAGCCCTGTACTCAGAAGATCATGACTGGAATTATCGTTGAGGTCTCAGCAACATGTAATGCTGCTGTGCGAGATGCCGGTGGGTTGTGATGATAGAAACACATCACTTGTGTTGTCATTCTGCAACATGAATCACACAATCATGCACAATGCAGCTTATATAATTACTTACCAACCTACACACTATTGTGCACTCAGGCATTTCCATGCAGGGTGGAGACTAGAGCAAAAAGATTTATTGCAGGATGGTCATTGCCGTCGGCCATGCAGCAATGGATTACCGAGATTAAAGGAAACAACTGCATTTTGCTTTGTTTCTCAACTGCTTTGTAAAGCCTGAAGGAGGTAACAGTATTGAGCTTTTTTTTTCTATTTGTTCAGATCCACATCGGTGTGGTGCTAAAAATACCAACCTCCTCCCTTGCAACGTGTGTGGGTCGAGGGTCAAGTGTAGTTCCCTTTGCTCCCCAACACAGCCTATTATCACAGTACATAGCACAAACAGCAGTTGCTTTATCTCAAGCACTGGCCAACTGGAAACTGTTGCAACCATGCCTTTGCCATGGGCTGGGAGTTGCACGCAGTCTAGTTGACACCTTTCTTCAAGCCACAACAAATTATTTTAAATTCTGGTCTACTGCACATTTTGGGGTGAAAGGGTTTGTCTATTGCCCTCTGCTTTGTACTGCAATGTGCATTCAGAAAATACAGCCATTTTCATCAAGACACTTGCATTTTTTGGTGTCTCAGAAATAATGAAATAAAAGTAACATATTTGCAAACATAGGATTGCCTTTAATAGTTTGCAAAAAACCTTTGCAGTCAATGACTGCCTGAAGTCTGTAACCCATGGACATGCTAAATACATGCTGAGTTCCTGCCTTGAGATGCTTTGACCACTTTTAACTGAAGCTGCCTTTAGCTGATGCTTGTCAGTGGGTCTTTCTGCCTTCAGTCCTGTTTTCAGTAACTAAAAAGCTGCCCTGTTGGGTTGGAATTAGGTGTCTTTGCCTTGAGAAACCCTTGGAAAGCTTTTTCTGTATGTTTTATGTCAATTCCCATGTTCATTAAGATGCAGCTGCCTATAAGTTTAGTATTTGGCTGAATCTAGCCCTATACACTTCAGAATTCATCCTGACACTTTTATCAGCAGTCATCAATAAACACCAGAGACACGGTTCTATTGACAGCCATACTTGCTCACACCATAACACTGCCATGTTTGACACATGATGTGGTATGGTATATCTTTGGATCAGGAGCTGTTCCTTTCCTTTGTCATACTTTTCTGCTCTGATCATTCTGGCATGAGTTAATCTTGATTTAGTCTGTCCAAAGAATCTTATTCCACACTGGTCAGGCTTTTTTCTGGTTAAGTATAATCTGGTCTTTCTGCTTTTTAACGTTACAAGTGCATCCTGTTGTAAACCTCCTGTATTTACATTCATAATGCCATTTCTTGACTGTAGATTTGACAATGACGCGCCTACTTCCTTGCCATGGATAGAGCTTTGTTGCCATCCACTTTAATTGCCATGCATAATCTTCCAGGTCTTTGCTCACTTGTATAGACATCTCTTTGGATCTCATGAGAGTTCAGTGAACAGCTAGCACATGCAACACTCAAAACCACCTTGGGGCCTTTGTTTGCTTAATTAGTCAGGGAGTAATGAGGGAACAAGCCACCCCTGGCCATATAGCTGATTGGAAGCCATTTTGTCCATAAAATCATCAAAACTCTAAAATTGTGAGCTGGACATGGTCACATGAGTAACATGTCCATAAATACAAAGTACTGTATATGCATTGTGATACATGGTACAGTATGTTTTCCCTACAGTTGTAAAGTCAATGCATTTCATATGTGATGACATGCTGCAGCATACAGAACTAGAGATTATTCCCTGTACTGTGAGAAACTGTACAAAGTATCTTTTCTTACAATAACATATAATAATGGCAAAATTCAGCATTACAGTAAAGACATAATCGAAGAATAATTTTCTTCTCTGGTATTGGTAGGATTAAATATGCGTATTAGAAAAAGATTAGGAGAACACAAGACTTATTTTAAAACCTTGACAGATCCAAATATCTTCAAATACAACAGTCAACACTGCTGCAGTGATACTTGCTGATGGTTGTAACAGGTATGGTAAATAGTTTGGAATGAGGGCTGGGCAGAAATTAAAGGAAATGGGTTGCGGACAGAGTCAGACTAATATCTTCCAGAAATGTTTTTGAATGTATTTCCTTGCAATGAATGAAGCCTTTCTCTTAGTTTTTTAGTGGTTGTGATTGTTCGTGGGAGTTGAAAAACAACATGCTCTCCTGCGTCACCGAAGAGATGTCAGTGTGTTTTTGACCCAGGGGGCTGGACATGGGTGTCCACATGCTGTGTACACAGAGGGAGACATTGACCTCCACATGTAACACACACTGACACACACTCTCTGCAGTGGGCTGTCACGAAAACTCATAAAAGCACCCACAAGGTTTAATGTTAGTTTTAGTGACCCAAACATGTGTCTTTACAAACACTGTAATGTTTTTTTAGGCCTGCATAAAAAAACATGCTTGCTAGGAATGGTTTTTAGGCCCAATAATTTATGCAGCCATTATTGCTATTTTATGCTCAGAATGAGGAACTATATGTTGTGAAACCTGCAGAAAAAATATTTTTTATTGTTCATTATTAATATATTGTTAAGTTATTTGGATGTTTTTGGTCACTAGATGTTAATCTCACATCTTTTACGTAACGTTTTAGTTTCTGTAGATAAAAACATGACAAACTCAAGAGTCATGGCTTCTTCTTTCTGAAGGCTGATTCATGCTTGTCACCTTGGCTGTGCACCGCTCTCCTGTCAAACCTCATCTCCTCTTCTTTAAAGAGCTGCCTTTAACTGTACTCTGTCCTCCTTTCCCTGAGCCACGTTGTCGTAAACTAAACACATCAAATATTCATTACAAACTAACACAGTGCTGCTACAGGGTAATATTCATGCTCTCGACAGGCCGGTATTA
>OMLM01006140.1:54969-71715 GCA_900302695.1 Helostoma temminkii | reverse complement strand
TTAAACTGTTTTTCAAGAGCTAGACAGCCTCATACTACACCCATCCGGCGGTTTTGTCACACTTTACCTATGAGAAGAACAGATCTTATATCCAAGCCATCTAAACAGTCTACACAGGCATGCTTTTGCCTGCTGAGCTGTGACACAACTAGGTTAGAGAATACTGTCTGTCTTATTATATAATATAGTGTTATGCTACAGTGTTAGATTTTCATTGTGACTTTCATTGTGTAATATGTGTCTTCTATACGTCATTTGTTTTGCCCCATTCTTGCAATAAACTGGATCCAAACTCATGTCAAAACATGCTAACAGATGAAGAGTGAAGAGTAACCTCTGTATTTAAAGTAATTAAAACAGCAAACAAGATTCAAAACATATTATGTATTACTTTGATATTCCAACTACAGCTTAACTATTTAAATTATAGGCAAAAAAATCAGCTTTTAATTTACCTTTTTGTGTCTATGTAATTATTAATACCTGCGGGTTGTGGAGGCTGTTGATTTATTCAGTCTTGATATACTGAGTTGCTTTCCTTCCTGTGCTCACTCTGCATCTTGCTGTTGCTTGACATATTAACATTTGCTTGCTCCACACTTTCTCATGAATGACTAAAGATGTTGATGCTGCTCAAAGCTTGTCAGTTCTCCTCAGCGATGAGAGGCAGGTTACGTTATTTTACAGTCTGTAAACTTCATGTCAGATGTACAGACGTGGGGAACTTTGTAAGTTTTTCCTGCCTATTTACATGACTGAAAACAAACCAGGCCAGAATTATTTGACAATATACAGTCCATGTTCATGGAACACATTTCTGTTTGGCTTTTTATTCAATATTAGGGTGAGCACAGTTTTATGTTTCCAGATAACGTCTGTTGCTGTGATCCAGACTTTTTATGTGTTCAATTCATTTGTAAGTGGGGTCATTTACAACAAGTTAACCCATAGCTCTTCAAGAGAGAATAAAGGACACTTGAGACCTATTTATGTATTGCTGGGGCTGAGAACAGGACATAACCAGTAGCATAGCTACCTTAAATGCCTCAAACAGGCTCTATGCAGCACAGACAGCTCTTTGAGATGAAGTATGCCGAGGCACCTTTTGTGTTACTGTCATTAACAAGCAGTTGGGGTCAACAACAACTCAACAATTTGTGAAAAAAACGCAAATGAGGCACCTCTGGCATGCTGAAATTATTTTGGGACCATTACAAAGCACTTGAGGGAATGTTTACATAATGATGGCTTTAAGCATGTTGTGTGTCAATCTGCTGCAAATGTGTGTTTGTGTGGGCGGACTGTAGCGTGTGCATGCACGAGGCTTGAGAGGTGAGCGACAGAGGTACTGCACACAGACAGTACTGAACCTGTTAGTGGACTAAACTAATTATTGGTTTCAGGATCTTTAGGGCATTGGGTGATGATATTAACAATGCAAGCTATTGCAGTAGCAATAATTTATACTTTTATGTATTGTTTTAATCGCCTCTGGCGATTCTGTAATGTTTTTAATGTCCCAGAGAGATAATCCACAAACAGAGATGTGTAATGTGTTTATGAAAGAAAAGAACTGTAAATTGCTGTAGATAAATATGAAAATGTAGAAGAAACATATGCAGTCATTCTCTGCACTGTTGTTCTGCTCTAAGTTAGTGTTTATTACCAATTTTCAGAGGTTTCACACAGAATGACTTCATCCCTTACAGCTTTTCCTTGAAATTTATTAAATAACGTATTATATTTGATAATATTATGTCTATGTTTTCTTTATTTTTTTCAAATAATAAATAAAAATCTTTATAAGGCTAAATAAGGTTTAAGACATTCAGTATATCACTGTGCTGTGCAGTTTTGCCATTGTATATGACAAACGTCCTCTTCCTGCAGCTGTTTGATAAATTCCAGGCCAATGGCAGCCAAATTCCAGAGCAATAGAGCAGGATAGAGGAGTTCAGAGGATTAGTGTACATAAATACTGCCTGCCAGCATCCGTAAGAGCTCAATATACAATAGATACAAGATAATGTAAAGACATTGTAAGGAGCAGACTTTTTCATAATTTTGCAAGTTTATCTGGAGCTACCTGATAAACATTACAGATGACATAGTAGGAGGGTCTCGTCCTGAGTTGTATTAAACATTATGTAATGCTGTAATGATGTCAAACACTCCTCATGTTGATTTCTGTGTGCGAATAGAAGCACACTAGGGAAATTACTGCATGTGGCTAAACTGAAAGTATGTCCACTACATCACTGTATATCCCCTGGTGCTTTTCTCATCTCTTTATCTGTCTCCTCTTTATTTTGTTCTGGAGCCTCATTTCCTCATTTCTATTAATGGCATGCGATACCATCCCATCAGTTGATCATACAGCACGCAGTTGTCCGAAGCAGTGTCATTGGTTTAAGAATGATGCCAATCTCTGGACAGTTTCCACCTGCATGCTCAAAGTGTTGATTGTTATTCTTTGAACTTTTCAGATCTTTTCCTCGTAAAGAAAGCGTGTTTGTGAAAAGAATTTTTTTTGCTTTTATGCCTGTGCTTTCAATTTGTTTATTCATCTCCACACATCTAGTCCCCACTGGGCTTAATTAGGCATGTTTATCATGTGGTTCTGATAACAGTTTGTTTGTTAAACAGCAGCTCCTGTCCCTGAACACAAGCCTTATCAGGACTAAGTGATGATGTACAGTGTCAGAGCCCGTGACACAAACACACAGCTAAATGGAAAGGCAATCTGGACTTTATGTTGTATTGCAATGGAAAATTCAGCATCGCTGAATCACTCAGCTGCTTGAACACAGTCACGTCCTTTCATATAAAAGGCTGTTGACACCACAGACTTAGCCTTACCATACAATTTTGGCTCAGACAATGCTGTTAGTAAAGGTCACAGTAATGGCTGCTTTCTGTTTGCAGACAACTGAATCATTGTGCTTCACTTGTTATGCTAGCTGACAGGTAACTAGGGATATCCCAAAACCACTTTATTCCTGACTGAGTACAAGTACAAGTACATACATCTGAATATTTGATACGTAAGATTTGATAAGTATTTAATAATATTACAGTTACAGCATTTACAATTATCATAAAAGTGCAATAACTTCAAACTCTGTAATCAGATGTTTGCTTTTTGATTATTTAAAAATACAATTTTGGGAGATTATTCCTTACATCCAAAAATTAACATAAAACCTAACAGGTAAACAAGCATGGCACTGCCGCCCAATTTCAATTAATGGATAGATTCAATGTTTAAAATGTTTAAAACTATTTTGCACTTGATTCCCAACACACCAGAAACACTTCTCTGCACCAGCAGGCCCTCATTATGAAGGGTGTGAGCAACACAGGGTATCCATAGCCTGTTTCATATTTTTGCTGTTGTCTCAGAGTACCATGCGAACAGAAAGGCCCACGTGTGGAGAATATCGTCAGATACACCTGCTATGGCTTGGCTGGTGGAAGAGCCTCAAAATTGTTTTGCTTATAATATGTTTCGCTTGACAGTAAAATGCTCATAAACCCACTGTGCTGTTAAATTGATGAGAGACAGTGGGGAGACTGCTGGTCCAAAAATCAGTGGTGAAACAGCTCTAATGTCCTGCAACAGGCCGTGAAGACAGTGTGATGACAGCTGGAAATTATATACTTGAGCTCTGAGGCAGGTATCTGACCCAATACCTGATACTGGTATCACTATAATTGATACCCGGTACCGGTAGCGGAACATCCCTACAGGTACCATTGCTGTGCTCGCTTTTCTCTTTGCTTGCTTTTTTATACCGTATTTCCATCAGCAAACAAACAAACAAACAAACAAACAAAAAGCAAGGAAGCAAACAAAGTCAAAGTGAGAATGGATGGTGGATCAGTATTCTGGCCAGAAACCACAACAGGAGGAAATAAGGACCCACTAAGCAGCTCTGTGATCATTCAATGTTGTTACAGAAGAAAAGTGAAAAATGGGGTGGACACTTTTTTAGGCACTGTACACCTCACCAGTTTGCAGATTTGGCCTGCTCATGTATTTTGTTGTTTAGGTAAAGCATTAATTCACTGTCTGGTTATGGTTGGTAATTATTTACTGTATCTGGTTGCAGTGGCAAAAGAATCCGAAAAGGTAACAAGTCAAAGTCCAGTCAAAGCATTATCATAGAAAATAAACAAAAATGTGAGAAATGCAGAGTAAACACTGTCACTGCTGCTCGAACATTAAAGTACAGTGGCATTTTAATGTTGCAGGTTATCCATTCAGAGCAAAGTGGAACTAGTTCATACAGCTTACCTTGTAGGCAGTGCAATTAAAAATGCATCACATTTTAGTGATTATATATTTTTTATGAAAACATTTACGGTCATACACATGTCTTTACAGGGCAGAGTGCTAAAGTTTAACTAGAGCAGATTTAGCACGTACAAACTGGTTTTGGTGACAGTACCAAGCACTGGGCAGCTTACACCTGACTTGAAGTCTAATCAGTTGAAAACACCTATGTAATGCTGTATTTTGCAATTTGCAAAAGTAGCTATGTGTACACACAGATGCAGCGCTGTCCTGTTTGTGTATAGTGAGAACTTTGACACTTACTACCCTTAGTTACAAGCTAATAGATTCACCTGCATCTTACCAGTGCCACTGGTTAAGCAAAACCAAATGGCACTTTTCAGTAAATTTAGATTTGATCATCTCTGATTCTGAGTCTTTTTATGTGTTGCCCCATCAAGTCCTCTGTTCGGCTGTTGAGATTTAAATTGAACACAGAATACTTTATTTTTATGTCAAATCGGTCAAATAGGTTCTATCTGTGTGCCTCTGTCTTTTTAACTTGGGCAGTGAATATCAGCAAGTACGTGGGCAGAGCCAAAGAAGCAAAGTGCTGTTCTTGTTTATAACATGTTAAGCCCTATGTCCCACAGCATCTACACAATAGCATTCATGCTCTTTGTGGAATCAGGCAACATTGTTGGACTGTAATTATACTGTAGTCTTGCACTAAAGTTGCTAATCTCAGACCAGTAATCTTTCACAGAGTTTATTATTTTTGTCCATTTTATGATGTAGTCTATAAGGCACTGTTGGAAACCTCCTCTTATCAGAGGGTGTGATAGTTCTTGCTTATAATCCTTTTCCTAAAACCAGTGACCTTTGTCTAATGGAAATCTTTTGTGATAAAGAGCACTCACTTCTTTGCACCTCATCCCAGGAAGAAGCTGACACCTTAGTGTAGACATTTAAAAATCATATCAGTAGCTGAAATAAGCCTTGTTTTAGTACTAGTAGTACTACTAGTAGTAGTAGTAGTTTTACTTGACATAATTCAGCAGGAAAAAATCATATGACCCAATTGAGGAAGAGTGTTATAAGAGGAGTTATTGTATATCAGTGTGTGCAGTATATAATCAATATCAGAGTTTGGAAAATAAACACTTAACAAAAACACAAAAACATCACAGAACTATGTCACACTATAAAATTATTATATAAGAACATATAATTAATGCAAATCATTGCAGTTATCAAAATATACAGTTGGCAACAGAAAAGAGGGAATTAAATATCTGTTCATTCATCAGAAATATCAATTTGCCAGCACAAATCCCCAGTCAGTCAGTCAGTCATGATTAGAATAGCAAGAGGACAATGTCATTGTTTCTTTTTAATATTTACTATTGATATTTAAATTATTTATTAAGATGGATATAAAAAAACCACATCACTCAGATTTTTATTAGTGCCACCCCCTGTTAATTTCTATAGCTAAACTGATATTGGAATTATTAAAAAAATAAGACAACAACATATTAGACTAACACAATCTTTAACATTAATAATCAATATTAATAAGTATCCCTTACTGTAAATTGTTTTTATGAAATTTAATGAAGGTACAAGAGGTTTCAGTGCACTTGTGCAAACTGAATCTGCAATAAATTAATATTGGCTAGTCTTCTGCGTTGGACAAGCTCAATATTAAAATCCGAGTCTCATTCTGTGTAGTGATTATCACAGTATCTAAACCTTTAGCCTCAACTCAGCTAGACCATCAGTTGAGCTACAAATGCAGGAGAACCAGTGTAGGATGATGAATATACTAACTGATAGTCTAGGGCTCCCTGCAGAGTTGTTGTTGCTTCACAGGTACAGATTATAGATTCAACACACCTCATAAAAGAATGCATGAAACAGGACTCAGCTAGTGCCAAACACTTCCCACACACAAATAGAAAGACCTATGCACTCACACAATGCAGGTATTTATCAAATGTTGCACAACCATTTGTCATTGTTTCCCACACACATTCATCAGATATGACCTCTGAAAAGGAAATGTGAATATATACCAAAACATGTGAAATAGCAGCACACACAAGATTTGGAGCATCCGACCACTGGTTCACTAGAGCTGTGTAGCATCCTCGCAGTCAGACAGCTCGCCCACATTGTAACATGGTCAGTGTCAAACAAATCAGACCCACTGTTTTTCATGTGTTTTGAGCCTCCATATTTTAAACATGCTATCATCGCTATCTTAGTCTTAGGAGCGCACAATACCATCTGAGCAGCATCATTTTTCAGCACATATGACATGAAAATAACATAACAAGGATACTGGGAAGTGGAAACTATTTTGCATATTGACTGAAGGCTGTATATATGTTTTTCCTCCCTGTATTGAAAAAATCTCTGGAAACTTGAGAGAGGAGACAGGTGAAAACAAATATGTCTAAACATTTTGTGATTCTGTAAATGTTAATTTATAAAATGAGGTGTTGAAATATTTCACTTGCATATTCAATGATATCCCTCTGACCTTTTAAAATGATCTCTATTTTGAAATTTGTCCACGTAAGAGCAACAGTTGTGAAATGTTTTAGTAGAGCGAAGGTCATTTTAACAAGTCTTTAATCGGTAAATTCAGTAAAGCATGGAAAACCTTAGAATTGACACATTTTCCAAACACTACTCAGCAGAGAAACTCCAGCAGACACCAAACGATCCGCTGAGCTGTGCATGTCATGTCTTCTGTCATGTCCCCTTAAACATCCTGACCTGACAGCTGACAGACCGACCAAATTAGGGCACAACCATGGTGACGATGGTTACTTGGTTGTTAGTGAATGATGAGTGTATATACCACATGTTTTAACAGCGGATGCTATCCTTCATAGGCATATAATGTATTATGTATACTTAGACATAGCTGCTTTTTTGAGACCTTGGGTCAAGAACTCACAACTAAAATGTATGGAGTCTGTTCTTCCTGCACTGGCACGTTATGTAACAGGAAGAAGCACAGTTCGGGTGTGGCGATGCAAACTTGTCATTTTACTTTGTCTTTTAATGTCTGTTTATAGTTACAGGACGGCGTAACCGCACGATACCAAATATAAAAACAAATAATATAGCAATCTGAAACATCAACATCAGGACTTCATACTTGTTTTGCTTTAATCTTCCCAAAGACTGACTATTGCTACATCAACATCACCCTCTCTGTACAGATGTCACGTTTTAATTATCAGAGAGCAATTGTTTTCACTATTTATGCTCGTTCAAGACAGACATTGACACTGACACACTTTCCAGAAAAAAAAACAAGCTTTTGTTCATCTGTGCTCACTAAACAGCTGAGCCAAAGCTTCCTGGGAAAACCCAGGTGCTTTTTTGTAATATTCTGGTTAAAATCAAACAGAAGCACTGCTCTGCTGTTATTCATTTTATGCAGATGATATGGCATAGCTTACAGTAAAGTAGGCCATCAACAGGAAACACTTGTTAGGAAGAATTTCCCCTTGAGGCAGTGATCTATGATTAACAGTGATCATATTGACACTGTTTTGTTGATTTAAACATCCTTCAGCCACAAAACATCTCCAGTGATGCATCGTGCATGCCCGTTCAAAGCAAGTTCAGCATAAAGAGCAGGATGTGGGCCCAAAACTGTACAAAGTATTGACAATTTACTATGGCATTTATAATCAGATCAAATACAATGTGCACTACAATTACTGTCATGCTTGCTGGGGTTTTTCAGAGGAAAGCTTTGGGAAAATTGCAATGACAGAAGTAGCAGAAGACGAGTAACAGAGATCAGATAAAATAATTGCTGAATTGTGAGTAAATCCATTAAGATGTGACCTGTGGTTTAATGACTGCATAACATCACACAGAAAAACAGAGCGAGACTGAAGAGTAAATAAAGATTAACATTTGTTTCCTGAACATACATACAGAAAACACACATCCCAGATATTTAAGAGCCAGAGAAAAGTTGATGGGACATTAACACAGTAACAAACAAGTGAGGTATCTGACCAAAGATCAGGTTAGTGCGGTGCCTAGTTTTAAGTGATGTCCCATCTTCCTTGCAACAGCCAAGGTACAGAGCATGTAGCTGCATGATGCTTCATCTCCCTCTGAACCCTGCTTCACCCCATTATTAGATGGAAGGGCTCTCATCCAGCACTGTCATGCTCAGTGCAATATTTGCAGCCGCAGGTACGAGCATTGCATGCTTTGCCTTATTTATTCAGTCAAAGAAACAATATGCTTGATCACACTGTAGTTTGAAATGTGTGCTGCATTTATACTCAACCATAACACTGACTGAATTCTCTTTTGGATATTTTTGAAACATTAATCATTCTTATGCTGATATTTTATAGATGTAGGCACACCTTATCACTGGCAAGGAAGGTTGTGTAAGGTGGGCTATGTGGGCGGATTTTGCCTGTTTTTCACTACCACCTATGCATTGGTAAAGCTCCACGATAGATTGCTGCTCAGGGGCATTTTCTGAACTGGACAGTTATTGTGTTTTGCAAGAGGTTTGTTTTTATTCCCTGCTACTCCACATTCATACACATATACTCCCCTTTTGTAATTTTATTTGTTAGACAGCATAATCAAATAGAAGGTAAGTACTCTCCAACAAACAACAGTAATTGTTAGTGGCCATTGTATTAAGCCATCCAACATGCACTTGAACATAGAGCATTTTTCTGTTGTTGTTTGGGACATTCAGGTATAATTTACATCATTCATTTGTGATTGGCAGTGTATTTCTTTTAACACAAATACATGTAAATGACTAGGCATTATTCAAACAAAGTGTTATCTATCTGTCCTTTCAGTCAAAAGGTCCTCCAGTATATTTGTTAAAATTGCATCTATTTTGCTTAATGTTTGACCAAACATCAATAATTTAGTCAAAGGGATCTGAGGTTTTTTTTTCACACTTGTGAAGTGTCCCCAGACAGATGTGAACCATCTTCTTGGCTCAGATTTAAATTGTTTCAGTGTGAAACTGGCTCAAACAACCCGATCCTCGGCCTGCATGACTCTCAGCTGTTATTTCACCTTTTAAATCAGAGGTGCAACTAAAGACATAGAATCTACAGTTTATGTTCGGAAACAGAGAAGTTTTGAAGTTTAAACATTATATTGGAGAGAAACTTGATCGGTCTGAAGCCACAGTGAGCCGAGAGATTCACAGCTAAGTGACAAAACAGATCTGTAGTTGTGGCAGGGATATCATATCAGCAGAATATACAATCTAACTTGGCTCATACCTCCAAGCCCATTAGTTCCACTCCAGTTCCCAACAAGCGGCCAATGTAATTCCCATCGTCTTGCACCAGAGACATCCTACCTGACACATTGTATTGGTTGGATACACACAAATAAAACGCAAGAGGTTTAGCAATGTATGCCTTTAGGATAAGTCTTTCTAGTAGTAGTATTCAGTATTCAGTAGTAGTATTCATCTTCGAGAAAGGCTCATTTTGTGTTTAGCTTTGAGGCATTTGGTGATTTCTAAAAATGTGTGGTTGGAATATGAATAAAAGGGAAAAGCTGCAACAAATGTGTTGTCAGACTGCACAGAATTGTTCATACGAGAAGAGAAGACAATACATATTTGATGTAAAGATGATGGAATGGGATTAACTAGGAGATGAGTCCTCATTGTAACTTAGCAGGACAGGCTTTATTTTTTACTCAAATTATTCACTGCATATTGTTCATGCTCAGTGAGGAAACTATTATACAGTCTCTCGTGTTCTTGGAAACATTATAACAAATGCTATTTTCAAATTCACATGACAGCTAGAGTATGGCTGGTGTGTGTTTGTGTATGTGTGTGTGAGGTTTAAGAAACCCTTTTTTTTGTGCGTCTTGCTGTCTCACCCCACCACCCTCTTGTCTCTCTCTCTGTCTTTAATCATTTCCTCTACAGGACTGTACAGAGCGCTGAGTCTAGTTAATCATTGCTCTTACTTGGTGTTAAGTTGCAGAAACTGGTGCATGCAGGCCGGTGTGTTAGAAAATGTGTTAGTGGTAATCGAGAGAAAAAGAAAGAAGAGAGAAACGGAGAGAGAGTGTGTGTGTGTATGTAAAGGGAAACCCTTGGAAAACCATCACACACAGACATAAAACTCATGGCGTAAGCAAGAGCATGTGTTCACCCACACAGATGTCAACCTCTCTACTGAACCAGACACATGCGTAAACATCATGCACTGACAGAATGAGGCCTTTTCTTTTTCTCTGGTAAGTAACTGGTAACTGGTAACTAATCTGTCACAGGCATTTGGTGTAGAAGAGCTTAATCTTGGGTGATGTTTGGCTGTTGTTTTGTTTATGCCATTAATAAAGCATCAGCCAGTTAAGATGTTTTTGGCATGCATTCAACTTCATAATGAGCTGTTACAGTGGCTGGAGATTTGAATCAAAGCCAACACATTTGTTTGTTTTACCCTTCTTATGTTGATATCAAATTATAAGTACAAAGAGCTGCATTGTGGATTATGACTGGATTTCTTTCTTGTTATGTTGATTCAACATAACAAGAAAGTCCAGTTGCTATGACTCAACTTCCAGATAACTTCATCCTGGATGACCAAGAATCACACACAGAAACATTTAAGGTACTTTAAACACCTCTGGTTAGAGGTCCCGACATGATGTCAGACTAGACAACAGTGTCTCTGGTCTCTGATCCCTCAGGCACCCAGGGCAATCAGTCAGCCTGTATTATAGCTAATACTAACTGCTTTCTGTGGTTATTGCACTGAACAGGCCATTTGGAAAGTATGGATCTGTGGTTGAGATATTATATTAATTTCAGCCCATTATATGATTTTTCTAGTAGAGCTCATGAGACAGACATTTAGATTATGACTGGATCTTCCTGTTGGCCTCTTCGCCACAGACTTTAGAACCTTGTTGACGTATTCAGACAAGTCTGTGATTTGAACTGAGGCTGTCTAAACCACGTGCATTACATACATCTGTCATGACACATTGTGCTCTTATCTCCTGAACAAATACCACACAACCTGTAAACACATCACAAGCTCATCCTCCTCTCCACCACAAGACTGGAACAGAATGGAATTTGAAACGTTTTAGCCAAAAATGTTTCCATGGTCAAGGTGTTTTTTGCAGAAACGTTTCAGATTTCGTTCTGTTCTCCAGCTTCAACCAAATCTCTCAGGCGAGTTTGTGGCACTGATCAATACACAGGTGAGTGATCTCGAGCACACACTGACACACAGTCAACCTCACACTGAGGGGCTTTAAGATGAAAGT
Organism: Helostoma temminkii; assembly: GCA_900302695.1. Taxonomy (NCBI): domain Eukaryota; kingdom Metazoa; phylum Chordata; class Actinopteri; order Anabantiformes; family Helostomatidae; genus Helostoma; species Helostoma temminkii. The sequence goes on along the minus strand of OMLM01006140.1, from coordinate 60,110 downwards.
GGACAGCAGCCAACTGTGACTCACTGGCAGAGTGAAGCATTGCTGAGCCGCACCTGTCTCACTGATGGCAAACAACAGTTGACAGAAAAGTTTGGCTCTGTGTTTGATGTTCTGGATGTGGTTGCGGGAAGCCCATCCCACTGCAACATTCAGCTTTGCACCTTGTTATCACTGGCTATGCTTGGTATGAATGAGTGGACAGGATAGAAATGGGAACAGTTATCTTTCCCGTCTATATTAACACTATTATAAGAAGAAGTTCACACAGATATTTTTTCTTCAACTCTTGGTGTAATTGTCCTGTGATAGATATGACCAAGACTTTTCCTGCTTTGTTCCTCTTGTTTTGTGCAGCTGAGCTGAGCCATAGTGTTGGTATTGTGTTAGCAATGAGCTCTGATGAATTGTGTGTCTCTGTGTCATCCAGGCAGTGTGGCGAGCATAGATAAGCCCCCTTATGAGGTGAAACCCTTTCCCCATTCTGCAATTTCCCCTCCCAGCACCAACAGCAGAAATCAGGAATGTCACGGCTGTTGCTCATTTTGGGAATATTCATTGTCTCCTGCAGATTCCAGGTGGGTCCCAAGAGCATGCACACACAAACATGCCCATATACATACATGTACATACTTTTTAGGTCACCGTGTAGTGAATTTCCACTGGCTGCTTCACAGCTTTGCTGTAAGTGAGAGTTGTTGTGTGGAAGCCTAAACAAACTGTCCCTTAATGACACAATGTATGTACATCAGGCGGTCCATACAGTGGCAGACCCCCAAATACCAATAACACATTATTAGGACACTGTCATCTGGATGTATTATATCCTAAGCAAGAGGATGGTTTGTTTACAACTACTGTATATACGAAGTGAAGTGAAACAGATGAATGCTAATTCAGTTAATGCATCTTCATGGTTTGTATGAGTCACATTCTCAGCATTTTCCAAGCCAAGTTGCTTATACAATATCAATAATTGCACGAATAACGGACCATGTTCATATACTGTAGTTGGTCTCATTCTGTATGCGCTTCACTGTGTCCTTAGGTGTCTCCTGCTGCTACCCTGGATGAGCTGAAGGAGAGCTGGAAATTGTACATGCAGGAGTGTGAACGCAACAACAGCCGACATCCACCGAGCACTGGTGAGCTGAACATACTGTATTTTTTAAGGTTAGACTGCAATACCCTGACTGCACATCATGGTAGTTGTTACAAAAATTGTAAGCATTAACTTTTTCCAGTGAAACATGAAAGTGCCACATTATAATATATTTTTTAATTCTTATTATTGGGATGGTAAATAGTGATTTAAAATGTAATTTGCTTACACACAAGTGAAAAATCTGTATTTAGCCCCAGCTTGTAGTGCAGCGGCAGGTAAATGCAGCAGAGAAGGTAACTCTTAGGTCACACTTGGACTAGACTATGGAGCCATGACAAAATCACTCTGCTTGCAGCAGCTTTCAGTTTTCTATTTGCACCACACTTATGCTGAGAGAGGACCAGCTCCTGTTTACTCAGTGTTAAACTACATGGCCATTGCTCGCTACCCTTCAGTTACATTGTAGTCTATTAGCATGTTTTATGTTTGTGGGACAGAACAGGAGAACACAAGCCCTTTTCACACAGGAATGCCACCTTATTGGTGAAAAGGTAGCCCCCTCTTTAAGACAAGGTTGCCTATTTCCACTGCCTATAAAATGCCGTAATAGTGCTCCATACACGTACTGGTACCCGAGTATTACTGGCATTTAATGTGATTTATAACACAAATTTTGGATATTCTAATTCTCCAGAGTAGTGTTATGTTTGAGCTCTTTAACATGCTGCTCAAACTGAACACAATGTATGATAACTGTACTTTAGTTTAAATTATGTCATAAATACTGTTTCTCCTCTGTGTATGTGAGACAGTTTAGCTACTTATACAATAAAGCGTCACCAAAATTTCACATCCCTTCCACCCAGCTCCCAGTGCCTTGGCTCTTACACATAAGTGGTAGGGCTAACTCACCTTGCCTGTTGCATTGTGTATCTTCCATACATCCTCTGGAAGATGAAAGTTGGCATAAGCATAAGATAAAAAGAGAAGATAATGCATAATTGATAGAGGACAAGGAAAGACAGAAGACCACCGTGTGTAAATCCCAATATCCTTAGTTGCATCCACATTTCCCTCACTTGCATCTTTGTCCCTCCCAACAAAGACACATGAAGGGATGCAAGGAAAAAACACAACGAGAAAGGAACAGAGGAAACTGGGTTTCTGGAGACATGAGATGTCCTTTCCTCTGAACCGTCATCTGCTGCAACATCTGTTTCTGATGACAACTCAGATGTGGATCAGCTGTCAGTCAGACTTTAAGTTACTTTGTTAGATTTGAGTTTGTGTTTGTCCAAAAACACACACTGTTCAAATAACAATTAGGATGGACAGTTACCATTGTCCGTACAACGTGTTTTTGAATATGAAAAAATCTGCTCATTTATAAAAACCTGATTCTGCATTTTTACTGTCCTCAGTGACATTGCGTGTGTCATCAGCTCATTAATTTTAACAATTTTATTGACTATTTGCATTTTATTATTGACTATTTGTAAGATCTATTAATCCACAAACCAGATGATGGATCTCAAAATTAAATAAAAGCTTGGGTGCCTCACATTGGTTCTGTTTCAGTGTTATCAGTGCACTTCAGTATAAACTGTGTTGGTGTTGCGATTACGGTTTCAGATCAGTCTAAACAGCTGCAGCCAGTCACCAAAAGGTTTCCACTTAAGGGGTATGTTTGTCTGGTAAAAGACTTCTGCAATGGATGGTCTTGTGTATCCTCACTCATCTCTCATCAAACATCGCTCCTCGCTCCTCAGGGCAAAATAAGAGGCTCTGGCACAGTAGCAGAACTACCTCTGGGACGGGCAAGGCTTGAGCATTGAGGAACAATCATTTAAGAAAATTGGGATTCACCCAATGTGTATGAATGTTGTAATAACCACCAGCCATTACAGCCATTGTCATGTGTTCCAGGTCATAGACAGCAGAGATTATTGTGTAAAGGCTGTGAATGTTAGAAAAAAGTCTGATCCATATTTTATGTTTTGTTATCCCCAGTCCTTGTATGCAACAGAACTTTTGACAATTATGCATGTTGGCCTGATGGACTCCCTAACACAACTGTCAGTGTGTCGTGTCCATGGTATCTGCCATGGCACCATAAAGGTAAGACTCAAGTGAGTTTGTAGATACACGCTGCATGACAGTTGTGTTGATGCAGAGCAACTAAAATACCCTACCCTGTGTGTGTTTGCGTGTGTGTATAGTTCAGCATGGCATGGCGTATCAGGAATGTGATGCAAATGGCAAGTGGGTGACAATGAAGGACACCAGCGAATGTGAATCCAATCATACCAGTCTGGTAAGAAATATACCTCTTGTTATTCCATCACATTAGACATAAACAAGACATAATCAAAAACTAATGTACTGATACTGTTGTGTCACTGGCTTTGTAGCAAACACCACAGATGTAGCATTTGTAGCAAATTCTGTTTGGAAAAATGGCACTGATATGATATGGGAACATGCATTGTGTATCAAATTTTCAAAAGTTCCAGATTTAAGAAGGGGAAGCTAACAGGGAGGAGGGTCCTCTTCTTAAATCTGGAACTTTTGAAAATTTGATACACAATGCATGTTCCCATATCATATCAGTATCAGTGCCATTTTTCCAAACAGAATTTGCTACAAATGCTACATCTGTGGTAACAGCTAACAGATTTATACACAAAATTATGACACTGCAGATCATTGAAGTAGAATTGGAAATCCCACAGTGGTCAGATGATGATGTTTGTCAGTTGCCAAGGTAACCACAGCAGCATATGGCAGAGTGAGCTTACTGATGTAAAGCGAGCTGGATCTGGTGCCACTAGTCAGCTTTGCTGCCAATTTTTCCCAGTAGTCACTTGTGGTATTGCAACAAAAATCCTCTGACCTAGAAGTTTGAGTTTTATTTTCATGACATCATCCCAGTGTGGCAGTAATGTGTATACACAGTGTGCTGCACAATGCAGAAGCAAACCTGGATGCTAAAAAACATAAAGTTGGGCTCATACAGAGCCTGAGTCTTTGCAGTTGTTCAGTGGTTCAGCCTACTTCACTCTGTGTTTTCTAAGAGAACAGTCCTCCATAATTTGGAGGGTAATAGTGTCAGAATTGCTATTACTTGACATTGTGAACTCTAGAAAGAAGCTTTATTTGAAGCATGACTCTTAATGTTAATGTAATTATCCAAGCAGAAGTTAGGGTTTTATTTCTGCAGGCTGCAAGCACTGCACAAACACGAACAACTAATACTGTCTCTGCATAAACTAATTTAAAGATCACATATGAGATGACAATATTACTGTAAAATCTAAAACTGAAAAAATAATATTCTAATAATCTATGTGTCTTTGCAGCAGTACTATGACCATATTTGGGTCATGTACACAGTGGGCTACTCTTTGTCACTGGTGGCGCTGGTGTTGGCACTTGGCATCCTCATATTCTTCAGGTATTAATGTCTATCCATTGATCAATTTTAAGAAATTAAGTGTAAAGTATTTTTGTTTGCATAAATCATAGAAAGTAGGAAGTAGAAATAGTGACGTTTAAGTTGAAAGCTCATTTGCAGTGTATCTGTTTGATTAATGTGAAAAAGGGCAGGCTACTATTGTTACTTCTCATTTATCAGGAAATTGCACTGCATGAGGAACAACATCCACATGAATTTGTTTGCCTCCTTCATCCTGCGTGCGCTGTCCATTCTCATCAAAGATGCTCTGCTTGAAGCCAACATCTCATCACAAGGCCTAAGCAGAGACCAGGAGCAGGGATTCCCTCCAGCATCTATGCCTCCAGTGGAGCTGTTGGTCAACAATGAGGTCAGTAGTGATTATACAGTTATCACTGCATATATTTTTTTGAGAGAAAGGCAATGTTCTTAAATGTTAACATCACAAATTTATATTTCAGGCTTCAAATCTAATTAAATTAGCTGTAAATGAGAGTTATGCACAGTGGGTAATTGCAGAGAAAACAACAACTGTAGCTGTTTCTGTTTCTGTTTCAAAGAAACAGAAAGTTTTTTTTTCAAACA
>OMLM01006140.1:38132-54857 GCA_900302695.1 Helostoma temminkii | reverse complement strand
TTCAGAAAGGTTGAATATGTCAAATAAAGCTGGCATATTATACTGTGAGTCATATTAATTAATTGCATTCATCATTCAGAATAGGTTATTATTAAACTTTATGTAATTTATGCTTTGCCCTTTTAGTTATTATGATGTTTGTATACCTCAATATAAATTAGCATATAACTGTATTAGGTCTGTAAAAGGTTGACACAAAAATATGACTAGGTACTGCCATAGTAATGACTAGTACAAAGAGCACACCACAGAAATACAATATGTACTTGAAGTAACAATAATTGCATATATCTTATATATTAATATAGCACATTTTATATGTGTCTGTCTGTCTGTTTGTTGCTTATAGACTCCTAAATGGGGCAACCTCCATACTGGCACACTTTTACACTTTCACTTTTATTATTTGTATTTCATACAAAATTTCATGGGAATCATCTTAGGCTGGGTCTCACTTCCATCCAACCTCCCATTGGTGTCCTACAGCCAAAAGATCATTTTCATGACAAGTTTATTAAACAAAAGTTGTAGATCACCCCTGAAAATGGGGGAGTGGGTCATATCAGAAGTGAGCTACAACCTCCTATTAGCTTTCCCCAGCTGAAAGTAAGATCCCCTGTACATCCTATTTAATGGTCATGCATTTCACAAAAACAAAATTTGGTCACAAATTCTAATAATGTGGACTGAATCAACTAAGAATAGCGATCTAACCTCATATTGGCCTCCTCCAGCTGAAAGTGGTAAGTAAGTGCTTCCTCTGATGCCTTTTCATGAATAAGTGCAACCTAAATTTAGCTCCAACCTCCTGTTGGCCTCTTTCAGTCAGACGTAAGAAATTATATACATCTTGGGGGTTGGGGTTGAAATTATTACTGAAGTTGCAGCCAAGACTGGATAATTTGGCTAGTGGAAAATAATGGTAATATTATTAGCAAGAAATTGTCCATAAAAAGGAGGAAGCTTCAGCTATGTAGATATATACTGTAGTGTATTTGTTTTTTCATTGTGTGTGTTGGTATTAGGGTCACAGGTGACAAAGGCTGGGGTTAAAGTTGGCTGCTGGTGGTGGACTTTAAATCACACAGACAGAAAGAGCTCCCATCTGCTGCAGAACCGATACATCACTAAAAAATGTTTAATGTCACAGCTTGATATTTTATCATTTGTAAAAGAAAGCTCACTGCTGTATTGCAGACAACGGTTAGCTGTCGCATCGCTGTGGTGATGATGCAGTACAGTATCATGGCCAACAGCTACTGGCTTCTGGTGGAAGGCATCTACCTCCACAACCTCCTGGTCATCACTGTGTTTACAGAAAGGAACTACTTCAAAATCTACCTGTGCATTGGCTGGGGTGAGCTGGCCTGTTATGTGTCTACGAGTGTGTGTTTGTATAGGTGTGTGTTTTCAACCAGAGTGATAAATAAAGTGGGTGCAAGTTAATTTTGTGCTGCATGATATGTTTTGCATGAATGGACATTTAGTAACAACATATATTGGCTGCAAAACCAGTCACATCTTTAATTTCTTCACAGGTACCCCATTAATATTTCTTGTGCCATGGATGATAGCTAAATACCTTTATGAAAATCAAGAGTAAGTTTCCACAGCTCTCTCTCTCTCTCTCTCTCTCTCCTTCACTCTGTAGCCCATATGACCTGACAAATATTTTCCATTTTAGCTCATTCCTCCCTCGAATGAGGGATTCTTCTCTCATAACAGCGTGACACTGGGAAATTGGCAGGCGATCTTACTCCTAAATGTTGACATTCAGCAGCCTGTGGTCAATTTAACACGTAATTACTACATGAGGATTTGGCTGCAAGTAAATTTTTCACACAGAAATGTTTTATGAACCACATATGGAAACCATGTTGGAACAGAAGTTGTGTTAGCATGTATTAATATTTGATCTTAACATCCAGCACCCGATGTTCTATTATGTAATCTCTTAGAGCCTAATGTACACACTTCAGCAGCAAATTGGGTGAAAGGGATGTGAAGCCACACTGTCTATCTAAAGCACCGGCACATTGTGTTGTTATATAAAGCCTTAAAGGGCCAAAATGGTGCTGTGTGTTAGCCATCAGCTAGGCGGAGGAAGACTTTCATCTGTAGCGAAGATGTAAAACAGTGTTACAAAATAGACAAGTCTCGTCTAAAAGAATGTGACATGTCTCATGCAGTTCTGTGTGGGAAATATTTAGTTGCCTCTTTGATATTTCCAGTAGTGTTTTTCTTTGTCAGGTGCTGGGGGCAAAATATAAACATGTATTACTGGTGGATCATCCGTTCTCCAATTCTGCTGGCAGTTGTGGTAAGTTCCTCCTTCTTGTTCTCACTCTGTTTCTGTCTCTTCCTATTTATGGCCATTACACACCTCCCTTCACATTATGTTTTTGTTTTGTGTATAATTAATATTTAAGATTTATAAAAATCACTGCAGCAAAAGGTGTATCCACCTAAAATTCTGTATATTTATCCAGAACTGTTGCATTTCTGCTTTTTGTCCTGGCAATTTATCTTCCACTTATACACAATATTGAACACATCTCACTTACTGAAGTGTAAAGGACTGTTTGTGCTTCAAACCTAAAATCTTGGAAACATGTTAAGAGTCACAGCTTACACTGTAGCCTGCTCCTCAGTCTGACCAGACCTTTCGTTGTATGTGTGCTCTGTAAAGGTCAGTTCCTTGTCTTTACATAAGTCCAATTTGTCATGGCTCTTATGTCAGGTCAGTTACACAGACATACCGTCATTTTCCATGCATTAATCGTTCTGCTAAGTGGCTTGTATCTCACAGGAATTCCTTTGTTTGAGTTGTCGCAGGGACATGAGGGCTGGTTCCCATTTCAGTGTTTCCCTCTTTGTGAGTGTGTATGTGACTTTCCTGTCCGCCTCTCTACTGTCAATCTGTCAAATAAAGGCTAAAAATGCCAAAGAAATAAATGTACTCATAGCAGTGTATGTATGTGGAATAGTTAAATTCACAGTTTGCTAGTACATTTGGTGATGAGAAGATGCAAAATTTACAGCTATCTTTAATTCTTACAATACATGTTTTACCATGTTTTTAATTTGATATACATTTGTTTATTAATAGGAGTCGTTAAAATTATCAAGTTTAATTTATCATGGTACAGACTGGACAGAGTTGAAAATGTATGTGCTATTTGTTTTTTTATATCTTGGTTCTGCAATTTTACTAAGCAATACATCCTCACACTATTACCGCAACACAATTCTAAAGGCAAGCAATAATTTTATGTATAATTAGGTTCGGCTTTACTTTTTACCTCTGAGCACCTAATTACTGGCAGCAATTTAGCTGTATATAAAAAGGTCGCATCATCACCTAATTTTCAGTTGAAGAACACTTTGCTGTTTTTTTTCTTTCCACTGTGTGTAATAGTGTTATAAAGTTGGTTAAAAACAAAACAAAACAAAACAAAAAACTTTTGACTAGAGATTGTGGAATTACTACAAACAGTGTATAGTTTTGATCAGTCTATTTTGATCAGTTTGTTTTGAAGTTTTCCTGTTCAGCAGTTTTCATCAGAAACATTTTCCCCCAGCCCTTGTTTTTCAAATGTAATTTTAATTGCTTTGTTCAACACAAAACAAATGTACTCCTTCACTTGTTTGGAGGGGCAATACAAGTTTCAGCATGAAACCAAAGTTACCTGCATGACTGCACATCTCTAGTGAGAAAATATGTGAAGCTGAAGCTGAAATGACCTGTGAAGATGCAATCAAAACTAGCACTGTTAACACTGTTACCTCTGTCTTACAGATCAACTTCCTTATCTTTATCCATATCATAAAAATTCTTGTGTCAAAACTTCAAGCACATCAGATGAGATACACAGATTACAAGTTCAGGTGAGTTTAAATGTTTAAGTGATTTTTCTCATGTCTGATGAGTACAGTATAGTGTGGTGTTTTCCTTCTTCTTCACTGTCTCTTTGTCTCTGCTGTTCTTCATCTCAGGTTGGCTAAGTCAACTCTAACCTTGATCCCTCTGCTGGGTATCCATCAGGTGGTCTTTATATTTGTGACAGACGAATCCACAAAGGGCACTATTGGTCTTCGTCTTGCCAAGCTCTTCATTGACCTCTTCTGCTCCTCCTTCCAGGTTGGGATTCATGGAAGAAAGCATCAGTTATGATTCTCACAGAGAAATACCACAACATTTATGAAATTATACAGCATCATTGATGAGCTTTGGAAAAATATCTAGGGACATGGATAGTAGACAATGAATCAGGGGCTCAGTGATTCATGCAAAAGTTTGCTAGAGGATTCAGGAAAGTTGAGAGACTGACTTCAGAGTGTCTACAGCCTTTGTCATGCACATGCAATCTTGTAAAATGCTGATTAGAAACCTGGTTATGTATATACATGGCACAGAAATCTCCAGAAGAAATCTGCGAGTGCAAATCAGGTTTCTCTAATCTATTACCTGGATTGTGGAAACCAGGTTTCCCTTTTACATGGCAGCTAAGAAATCAGCTATCTTGAGTTGTGATTAGTTTGTTACTTGAGTGCATGTAAATACACTGACTGATGGGGCATCATTTGGTTCCATCACTTACACTTGTTCCTGCGCTGACACATATGCAAATTAGAAAGCACACAATTTTGGGGTCTTCTTTGGGGGCAGAAGGGGTAAGACATAACTAAATCTGATTAAACACTAAGTTTTATGTGCTTTTTTTCCAAAACTGATCTTAATCTTAATTTTAATGAGATAATGTAGCTGAAGCACAGCTTCAGCTCACTCTATAATTACCTCTTTATCTAATCTAAATCTCAAAAGGAAAGCTGCAATAAATTAACAGCAAGCTACAAAATTCTTGCTTTTTTTTTAGTGACCTGCTCAGAAATCTCAGCATTTCCTTCTCCCAGACAAAGAAGAAATGTTGTGTAAATGTTATGCTGTGTCACACTTACATAATGACGGTGGCCCTGTTGCTGGGGGGCACAGATGACATGTGAAATGCCAACCAACAGGGCAAGAGACAGTAGGATATAGGACGATGCAAAGACAACTCCAAGTCAAAGATATGCACCTTTTGCAGTACTAAGTTAGGACGTGCACTCATGTGCATGCATTAGTTTGCACTGTGTGGTTTAGTATAAGATGACAAACTTGGAACCAGAAAGGTGGATACATGTGCCGCAGTTACATTAATGTAGCTAGCTTCAACAACTTGAGGATTGACTGGGTATTGGTTGTCTCCACAGGGTCTCTTGGTGGCCATCTTGTACTGCTTTGTCAACAAAGAAGTGAGTCTCCTCTTTTGCATGACACAATTTGTCAACCTTTGAGCTGTTCTTCTGTCATATTAATAATATCTACTTACATCTCTGTTAGGTACAGTCTGAGATCCTAAAAAAATGGAAGCGTTGGAAGCTAGGGAGGAACATTGAGGAGGAATACCGCCACACCTACAGCAATACCCCCAACACAAAGACGGCCAGCTTATTGAACCACGTCTCTCGACTTCCTCACCTCCCAGACATTGCTAAAACCTCTGCTCCAATCTGTAGCCCTGAGGAGAGGCACATGCTTGTGGCTAGCTGCCATAATGGCATGGCCCACAGTAAAGGGGAAGGGCAGTGTGCCTCCTTGCTGCATGAGGGAACCATTAGCAACTGCACCTTGGTGGAGGACATCAGCCTTGCAGACAAGGTGCAGTGTTGCCAGGCTCAGAGAGAGAATGTGGAAAGCCAACTGTGAAAAGCAGTGGAAACAAGAACTTGATGAAGAAGGTTTGTGGCATTTGAGCTCTCACCTGACTCAGGCGCACCGCCATGGGTGACTGTGAGGAGTTGGGCTCACAAGTGTCAGAATAGTCCACCTTCAGAGATCTGTGTGATCAAGCAGTCAGCCTTCTCCATAGCCGGAAAACAGAAAACAACACAGCGGACGTCCACACCGAGATGTCTAATGTGCTGTGAGTGTCATGAAAGGATTTCTATAGAAACAGTGTAAGAAACTGCTGCATGTTGAACAATGCAACACCAGCGTTTCAAAGCACATAAGCCATGTGTAATAATACATAACACCTGAAACCTCAAATAGCAAAAACGAAAGCAAAACAACAAAAAAGACACAGGGTCCTTGCTTGAGCCTCAGCTTTAATTTGTGTTGTATGTCAGTTGTTGTGGTACAGGAGGCAAAAAGCAAACTGGACATTGAACTGCATACACAAAAATGATACAAAACAAAATGGTGACTGCTTTATCCTTTGCTCTGCTCTGATATCTGTAAATGGTTTCTTGTCTGTACTGACTTTGATGACAATGTTCAGAAAAAAAGAAACATTCTGTTGACTGTACCTCATCCAGTAAGGTGACCACAGTGTTGCTCAAATGGCCTCTTCTTGGGCCCATGGGAAATTGGCAGCTGCTCTCACCAGGTCATTCCTGGCTTACTTATATACTTTAAAAGAAGCCAAGCGATGGTATGGATGATTTATAAATAAGATAAAATGATCGTCGCTTGACTTATTTAGGTGTTTTAAACCTTGAATACTGCTGAGTGCTACAGTTGTAAACATATAAATTTGCCAGGTGTGTTTTCAACAGGAATAGTTACATTGCATTCTGTGCCATTAAATATATTTTCTTCTTCCTTGCCATCAAGATGTTTTCTGACTCACATGCCTTGGCGTATTAAATTAACCCCTACACAGTAGCCCACTCAGCCCTTGAGATGAAAGCTGATAGGGCAAACTATGAACTCAAATGAAGGACAGAAATACACCACATACATTCATAGCCCTGTAAAGACACATCTATATTGTATGAATTCAACACTGCCACTCAAAAAAACACCCCTGGCTCAAGTGTTTTCATTAAATATGGGCTCTCACGAATGTAGATTGTGCAGTTGAAAGTCCAAAGTTGTGTGAATCGTTCGCCAAGGATGCATACGCTGCCACTGCATCAGTATTGAGATTTTTCTATTAATGACATGTGCCCAGTTCTGAATCAGAACCCAACGGAAATGTGTTTGTTATTTGGATAATAGCTGTGTGCATATACTGCCAGGTGCTGGCACTGAGTGGATTAAAAATAATTGCAGGCTGAGACTAATATTCATCAACGTTTCATTAGAATTGTAAAAGAGTAGGTACATATCCAATACTCACAAATGAGCTGGGAGCATGACACACACAGTGGTGCTGCTATTGCTCAATAGTGAATTTGCAGTGTTTTTCTCTTTTTGCAGAGCAATGTTTGGACAGTAACTGTGACAGAGATATGACTGTGTGTGTTTTGTATTGAGCCTCATGGTGTCTGTGGACATTTTGAACAAAATTTTGCACCCTGAAAGTAGAACAAAACCTCCCTGGTAGCATTCTGGGGATACAGAAACCTAAGTTAGCAGTGGTACAGTTGATTCTGAATCATTTATTTTTAATAACAAGAGGACAAAAATAGTCCTGAAGACCATTAATTAATGATTGAGGTGATAAATATTTTGCCAAAACGAACTCAAAAAGACTTTGTATGTATGACTATTTACACATTGTTAATTTATGTCTATTTGTATATGTGTATTTATACAGGCGATTTATTTGATTGCTGTCAATATATTTCATGCATGCATGTGTGTGCCTATGTGTGCGTGTCTGTCTGGGTGTGTGAGTATATTTTCAGGTGCGTATGAAACAAATGTGTGTAGTTTGAGTATTCCAGATTTGTGGATATGTTGCAGGAGAAGGAGTCGCTGACTGCAGCCAAAGAAGTAACGTGCTGATATAAACCAGTGCCACTGACTTCATGCAGAGCACAGAAGTCAGGGGGTCATCAGTACCACTCTAGCATATACACTATCACCCCACAGGACATTCCCAGAAGTCATTACTATTTAAGGCATAAGGAAGACACCGCTCTTCCTCTCTGGAATTTTGTAGTTCAGATCGAAAGCAGAGCACAACAACAACATGTTTACCCTTCAAATAATAGCTCTGTGCATTTCAGTTAGGTGCTTGTGTTGACGGGGTTACAAAAATTGCAAGCTGAGGCCATTTTCCATCAGTGTCTCCTAAGAACTGCAATACAGCAGGTAGATATCCGATAATCAGAACAAATCTGTGACCATGATTGGCTATGCTGTTGCTGAGGGGTGAATTTGCAGAGTTATTCTCTTTTTGCAGGGTGGGAGCATAGTTTGAAAACTGACACGGTAACAGAGAAAATTCACGCACCTTCATTGAAATTCTTATAAATAGATAATTATGTTGCTAATTTTGTTTCGAAAATAATACATGCATGTAAAGCTCTGTCATTAACCACATATGCTTTTGAAGCCAGCAGCTTGGGTCGCTCTCCTTTCTGGACCAAAGTGGTTCTGTTTGAATGTATTCTTTAAAAGGCCCAAATGAGTATGTTTCTTTTTTATCTTAACAATGGTTATGTACAGTATATTAGGTGTGAGGAACAATCAGTACAAACCAACTGTGTTTAGGTGTATACAGTTCATGAAATATTGTGTTGGCTTATGAAACTGTCCAAATGGTGAAAGAATAAATTACACTGTATGTGAAAGGTGATTTTTAACTTGCTGTGTCTATTATATTGGCGAACATTCATGTTCAAATAAAAAAGTGAAAGAATATGAAGATTTCCCTTCATACCATGTTTGTGATGTAAACTACAGTGCATAGCAGGCTGGCTGATTGCCAGGTTGGCAAGAGAGGTATTGATTCTCCCCGGGGGCTAGTGCTATTTGCTAGCACACTCTGTTCCTTATTGTGGCCAAGACCCGCTGGATCTTGAATTGGACTAGTGTTATGTTTCATCACATGATTGAATAGCTTTGGAAACTCCACCACCTACATCTTTCCGATGTCCAATGAGCACTAGAGACGGTTTTTGTAACATGGCCAAACTTGCCAAAACAAATGATACAACAACACACCCACTTCACGATGTGACTGTAAAGTTGTGCAAACATGAAAAAAGAGCCAGGTCTGAACTCTCTTTTTAAAATTCTTTCCATAACTATTTCTGCCAATTTTGATGTTTACAAATGAATGAAAATGTGCGCAAAAATCTTCATGGTTTACCAACCCTCCATTCCCACACCACCAGATTTCAGTGAATGTGGTTCAGGGCACTGGGCATGTTCTCTTCATTTCCCTGATGTGGACAAATTGATTATGTGTGACTGGGTTATAAAGCCAGTGTATTCCCTCTGACATGCTACTTCATGGCTCTGAAAAAACGGGTTACTCAGCATAGCAAAGCTGTACAGTTTGTGAATGAATATTCAACATCCACATGCTATCCCACTAAGTCACTATGCTACTGTACATGTTTGAATGCAGTGCAACACTGCACGTAGTTAAAACAGTGCATTGTGCTTTAGGCTATCATAGATTATTGCTAACTAAGTGATCTGGAAACTGAGTTATGGCAGCTGGACTTTTTTCTTGTTAGGTTTGGAGAAAACAAATTTATCCTCCTGGTTAGTTTCACTTCACACCTTCGCTGAATAGGGTCATTAAGTGGACAATTGATTAGCTACTTGTATGAGTATGTTCCAGCCTAACAAGAAAGAAGTCTGGTTGCTGTGACTCGACTTCCACATAACCTGGATGACTGAGAAACTTTACAGACATAATATGTAAGTTCTCACATTGTTGAGAGCACAAATGCAACAAAACTGAAGATATAACAGATATAATATGTTGCTCTCACAAAGTACAATACTGCTACTAGCATTCTTCTTCTATCCTGTCAATTCCCACCCTCATTTATTGTGGTAGAAATCCGCTTACCAGGCAGGTCCCATTTATCACATCAGTCCACTGACACATGCACTGTGAGGGAGCACAGGCAATGCCAGCTCTTGCAGACAAAAGCAAAAATAAATTGTCTGATAAACTGCTATTTTTTCAAAATTTCCAAGGTTTTGTGAAATCCTTTTTACATTGTGGTATTGAAAGTGTTTTTGCCTTGGACTGTATAAGCATGGCACATGGCTGATACCAAAGCTGATTTATACCAAAATATTGTTTTGGTAATTTTTTACATGTGCTGTTCATCTAAATTAGCATCATTTACATACAGTCATGCCATTTAACAAAATGTAGAAGGTCAGATGCAAGCAAAGACCAGATGCATTGGTTTTGATAATGCATGAGCGTCATCAGTCAGGTTGTTAGAGCTCATTAGCTGTATTCGAGAGGTTGTGTTATCACCTCTCTCAAGCAGAACAGAGTCCCCTGGGTACACACACTCTGGATTAAAGCAACCCAATCTACTAAAACTACATCCCCATGTAATATGAAGACCCTTCTGCTTATGCGCACACACACACACACACACACACACACCCAGGCTCATCTGACAGATGACCTCACAACAACTTAATAGCCTGTCAACACCCCTGCACAGTATGTTCACAAGCATGCCAAATTAAATAAAGTAAATGTGCAATCAGGTTATAGCCATCAAAGAGAGAATACGATGAATAAATCCAATCTCAGACAGCGTGGTGTTTGGAGCAGAAGCACTGAGGCAGGGTGACCGAGGAGTAAATTCAGTGGCCTGGATGGGAGTCTGATAACCAAAAGCTTCTCTCAGAGGAAGATTAAAAGAAGACCTTTCATACCACGTTATCATTCTGTGCTCAGCAGTGTGGGTAAAAATATCCACTGCTGATATCACACAGTAGCGATGCCAGTTGAGATATTCTATAAAGGAACTGTCTGTCATTTAAAGAAATTATTTTACGTGTCTTTGGCAAACATTAAGCTACAGAAAAGCAGTGGGTTAGATTAGCACAAAGACAGGAGATAGGCAGTTTAGAGTGGTATCAATCTTCTCAGATAATCCCATCAGAAATTGAATAAGCATATTAAATAGTATTCTTTCAAAGTCTAAAAGTTTGAATCAATCAGCACACCATTTCTTATGTCACAACTTCCCAACATAATTTTAATAGACAATTTAATAGCTCTCTCCTTGCTTATTATTTCCAGAGGTGATTAGAATACAAAAGACACCAGGTGCACAATAATTGATGCAAGTCAAGATATAATTGCTACACAACCTAAAAAAGAAGATCTTAACAATGACCAAAATCAATTTTACCTATGCTATAAAGGGCTCCTTCACTTGCTATTGAATGAAAGATATTACCTGAAAGACACTAATTCAATCTCTTACATTGTAAGCACAATTTGACCAATTTGTTAATCCATTACTGATAAATGATTCCACAGTTTAACAGCTTGTCATCTCACACACGGTGAGATGCGTAAAACAGCAGCTGACGCATGATAAGTCTGAGGTGTTCTTGCACTCACTTACTCGTGCACTCGGGTGTACAAAATAAATTTATTTCACCATTAAACTGTGATGAAAATAAACAGATGCTAATGTGGTTAATGATGCAGAATGCTTTCCCCACTGCTTATTGTTATTGAAAAGCACTTTCTGCTAATGTGATACTGTAATTTTACATGTAGTGAACATTTGAATGTAATCTACAGGTTACAGAGATATGATGAAAGACAAATCTGAACTGCAGGGCGGAAATACTCAGTATTCAGCAAACACACACTGTTTGACCATTGTGTGGAAGATGTGTGCAGGCAGGTAGAGAAATCATGAATTCCCCGAGGTCACAGTCTGTTGCTTTAAATTATTGCTGGAACATGTCCAAAGGTGATAATCAAACTTTATCATCCAGCAGGAGCTCCCCTAACTGTGGTAGACCACGTCTACATCACTCTGTCCCAAATTAGTGTTTGTTCTTGTTTCTTGTGTCAGTGAACCACTTCACGCATGCTGTGTTTCACGTGCATCAAAACAGCAGGCCCAAGGAGACAGAAGTGTTCTTACTGAATCTCACTGGAGATGACAAGGTGAGGCCAGGAAGAAGCTTTGAGTCAGGATTAAATAATAATAATAAGTCAGAATAAGAATGGTTTTCTAATATTTTCTTTTCTTTTATCTTCACCATAAACACTAGTCAAGGGATGTGTATCAAACATCCAGTTCCACATGACAGTCTTCTGTCAAGTGGAACAGAGCAATTAAGGATGATGATCATCTCGTGTTGCCTTATTAGCTTTTCCCTCACTGGTTTTCCTACCTGGTAAGATGATTGGGGACAAACCACAAGACTAATTTTATTTTACATTCTACAGTTTTGTACAATAGCCTTCATGAAATAAGCCAGATTTCTAGGTAGTTCATGTCACATGCTTTAGCCTGTACTACAAAACCTTTCTGATGAGAAAATGCTACTACAGCATAAGGCAAACCTCCCAAAGTATATGTATCACAAAAATTAACCCTGTTAAATGAGAAGACATGTATGTGATAGCAGATCATAATCATACTACACTGTACTTCAGACCCAACAATAAAATAAAATTAACACTAACACTGGATGAAACACATTATCTCAAGTGTCACCCATTGTGAAATCTATGTATTGGATTTGGAAGTACACATCAGGATAAGATTAACCCCTTCAATTGAGCAACAATGCCCTGACTTGAATGGATTTCCCTGTCTAGTCAAATCAATAAGCCTTGTGACCGGAGGCAAGCAGCCTGACAACTGTATGACCCTCTTTATGGATTTTTTGACAAGACTATGACTTATTACACTGTCACATCCATGAATCCACTTTTCGCCTAAAGCATCCTGATTAAGTTTTTATTCCTACCTTGATGCTCTCACTTAATAAAAACATGCAATAACTAATTTGTACAGTAGCCATCTGTTGGTTGGATAAAATCCAATCCTGTCCAGATATTAGGTATATTTGATCATATTTAGTCACTGTCTCAAATTCCATCTGTCCTGGACAACAAAGCCTAAACGTCTTTGCTAGTCCAATTTCATAAAATGTCTTTGCAAAACACGCCTTTTGATGGGTATGTGGCTTCAGTAAGAGTGTTGAATGCTGAGCTAGACGCTACATTAACACCTTGCTGATCTGCTATGTGGGGCCGATTCACTCTGCAGAAATACATCCAGTCGACAGAAGTTTCCAGGAGATAAAAGCTGTCTCTCTGGCTCTCTGCAATCTCATTTAGTCAGCAGACCGGTGAGTGAATACTGATGGGCAATGTAACACTAAACCCCCCAGGTAGAAGATGTAAAAAAAAAAAAAAACTAACATGTTAATGATTACCTCTTGGATTTAGACTGTTATTTACAAAACAGCCCAGTTTCAAGCAAAAGACAGAAAGAAGAAATGTGTTCTCTTAAGTCCACCAAATGTACCAGAGCCCACCAGTGCAGTAAATCCCTGGTGCCAGTGGCTCCACCAGAGCAGAAGAAGCACACAGTGAAGTAAGAGTGAGATAGAGAGGTCATGTGCACATGCATTTCAATCAGACCCACTAGCGTCTGGTCAAAAATGGTTTACATTTTTCTCTTTCTGGTGACATTCATAGATAAGCTGACTCAACATATCAGTGGGTTGGGCCAAAGACAAAACAATGAATTTAAGAAATAGTTGGAAGCGGATATATTTTTTGACCGCATGCTATCAAAGGTGTCTCAGCTCCTCATTTAGTTCATTAAAACACCTCTGGCCTCTCACTGACAAGTTGTATTTACTGTATTTCTTCCAAATGTAATGTTTCATAATGCAGACACAAGTTCAGATATTTTATCCAGGGGAGTAATCACAAGCTCTTGTTTTATGAAAAATGGGAAAAAAACATCTTTAAGACATTTATTTCATTCTCTGCGTTTCCATCCAGTATAAGAGGCCCTGATTACAAAACAACTGCACCACAAATTGTCTAACCACAGACTCCTTTCTCAGTGTACAGACTATTCTTAGTCTGCATTATCTTTCTACCTTCAAGCCCCTATAACCTGGAGAATAAGAACCATTAGTCTGTTCAACTGAGACATCTATGGTTTTAGATATGATTTCTACAGCAGTTTCCGTTGGATACATAAGCACTGCCCTCTCTATCAGATCTACCTCCTCCACCTATTGTTACAGTATGAGCAGTATGTGCTAAGGGCTCAACAATGATGTATGTCAGCATCTGTCAGTGTATCTGTCCAGCTGAAAAAGAATAAACTAACTAATGTGCATTAGTCTAGCATAGTATTTTCTAAACCACACAACCTTGAAATGGACAAACGTGGTCAGATAACAGCCATTTTAAATGCTTTTGGGTTTTGCAGTGGGTGGAATATTAAATGTTGATGATTGCAACTAGCTGGCCAAAACACAGGGAGGATTTGTTACTGGTCTGCTCAATTCTAGAAATACTAGAAAATGTGGGATGGTTTTTTTCATCTTTCATCTTTATCACCAGTTTATTTTGCTGTTGCATCCGATGCATTTTATTTATTTAATAATAACACATTTATAGACAAGTGCTGTGAAGAATGGTGTTGTGTTGAGCTAAATGCTAATACTGAAATACTGCCGTAACATGCACACAAGAAGCTGTGTTGATGTTTATTTTTCACTTGATTAGCAAATCAGGGACCAACTGAGAATCATGGGAAGTTTTGCAGAAACTGTTAAAATATTGGACTAAGTTTTGACCCAATAGTGGTGTTAGAAGAAAAGTCAATCTTTCAGCAAAGTTATTACATTTCATCTGGAGAAGGACATGAACATCTGAGCCAAATTCTGTGGCAACCCATTTATTAGCTGGTGAGTTATTTCTATTCAAAACCACAGACCTTATGAAGAGGAAAAGTCAGGACATCAAAATCTTTGGCATTCATAAAGTGAGGAAACAATGTCTGTTTTTGTGTCAATCGATGCTGGTAGATATAATAGATGTAGCAATATTAAACATAAAGGTATTCTCCTGTTAGTGGTGCTAGATAAAAAGTTAGGGGACCACCAGTGTCACAAGGATTTGTTCTTTGGGCATGAAGAGATTCCATAAAGCCATAAATGGACCTATGCCACAAAATCCACTGTTCTGAATAATTTGGAAAACCACTGTAACTGATGCTGCTTTAATATCTCTGTATAATTTCAGGTCATGCATAGTGATCCAAGAGTACTTAGAGAAAACTAAAAATGTACTTGTGTTGCCAGAGGAATCTTCAGTAGTATACCTACACATCTAATAGTGTAGAAGTGCATGTATGGGCAACACTAAAAAAGCAAAAGTTCCAGTAAAACATCTCTTGATGCCTTAGCCAAGCACCACATCTCTTGTTAATGATCTCCATCTATGCTAAAGTACCGCCTGCCATCACTGATCTTCATCTGTGTGTGTGTCCAAGCTAGAGAAGCAAAATAAACAAGAGACTGGAGCGAGGCAGAGCCAGCACGCCCGTAGCCATTTGTGTGAAGTGAATGCGTCCGATGTGGAAAAAAGCTGAGCAGTGTCTTTTGAGGGGATGTAGTGGTATTTGCTCTAAGAGTATAAGGGACATCAAGTCTCCTCTTACATAAGGACTTGTGTTGATTACAGCATCCATTCAACCACACACCAAGTATTTAATTGGTGTGTGTGAAGTGAAGTGCAAGTGCAAGTGAAGGAGTCCATCATTAGGCTGAATTGATAGTTTGGTAGATTCTAAAAAGGAAAGGAAGCACTAGTGAGCTCAAAAATATTTAAAGGCCTGGAAGACCACAGAGAGCTAACATGGATGATCACAGAATCCTTTTAATGATGAAGAAAAACTCCTCACAACATCAACAGACTCTGGAAAATCACATAAGTATTATTTTTGAAATCGACAACCAAAAGACACTTATATAAATCCTCTTTATTTACAACAAGGTGCAAACCACTGGCAAACATTCAAAAACAGGAAGGCCAGATTAAACAAAAACATCTTAAAAAATAATGTAAATAATGAATTAACTTGTACCAGAATGACAGGAAGAGAAAAGTATGGTGAAGCAAAGTAACATCTCATGATCTAAAGCATAGCACATCTTGTGCCAAACATGATATTTAACACGTTATGGCATAGACATGTATCGTGTTGATTATGTGACTGCTGACAGAAGTAGCAGGATGAAGTCAGAGGTGTAGGACTGTACTCTCTGCTCACATTCAGCCAAAGGCAGGTAGGTAGGTAGATAGGACAGTTCTTCACAGTGCAGATTCATAAAGAAACATATTGTGTAGGCACCTCAAGACTTTTGAAGTTAAAGAAATTAAATATTATTCAATGGCCAATCAGTCATTTGCCCGATCTCAACCCAGTTAATCGGCTTTTCAGTTACCAAAGACAAACCTGAAGGCAGAAAGAAACACAAAGAAGCAGCAACTGAAGGTGGCTGCAGTGAAGGTCTGGAAAAGCATCTCCAGGGACAAAACTTGGTGATGCCCATGGGCTCCATACTTCAGGCAGTCTGTAAATAATTTTTTATCCAGATATTAAATATTAAATTATGTCACTTTGTATTTTTGAGCCCCTTCAAATGAAGATACTCTGCTTAAAATGGCTGTAAATTAAAATGTTATCATATAACGCCATTTGTATCATATTTAATACAGAAGATTTGGGACCTTTCAGCACAGCAGTACCTTTCCTGAACACCCGTTGTGTAAAATCTGAGACATGTCTTGTGCCCCCTGGTGGATTCTTGGTGCACTACACGCAGAGGGGGGTCTTACAGGTAAGTTCAAAATGGCTGCCTTCACGTAGTGAGTAACACGTTTTGACAGGTAAATCTTTGCCATATTTATAAAGGTTATGGTGAGTATACATTTATATTTTATATTTTTA
>OMLM01006140.1:1148-29580 GCA_900302695.1 Helostoma temminkii | reverse complement strand
CATAATGTTTTTACAAATAAATCGCATTCATTTATGATTCCTTAAAATATTCAATGTGTTTTGACTAACATAAAAAAGCTGATCAACAGAAACTGCTATCAGAGATTCACAAATGTTTCAAATCTTTGAATAGATTAAGATGCGCTACATTTTACAGTGTTAATGTAAGATGTATGTGATTAATGTGTTTCTATAAGGAACCCAATTACTGACCTAAATATGCAAAATGTATGCAACGTGAAAAAATAGGATAACCTAAACTGCATTTCATAATATTCCAAAAGTATTGTGCAGTTTGTTTGTATGTCCAGAATAATATTTGGATTCATTTTCACATTTTGTATTGAATGTTTATTATGATGATGATAATGGTGATTACTACAAATTGTGTATGATTTACATTACTGATAATTTTACTTACTTTTATACAGATATTTCCTAAAGCACCCTTTAAGCTTTAAGATAGTTGGCAATTTCCATTTTCAAGGTGAACATTGTTTAATTTTAATCCAGTTTATTTTTACACAGGTAATGCGTCACTTGTTTAGTTGTGACTTCTCACTATGATGCTGACTTAAAGAAAACTAATCTAAACACAGCTGGTGCGTGCAAAGCAGTTCTTTCAGATCTGCTGAAAAGCTCCAACTCCAGGGTTAAGTTGCCAGTTGGTCGCTATCCATGAGATGTACTGCCAGAAAATAAAACATGTTCATGGTGGGACTAAACATAATGGGAATAATGTACATTTGTGTATATTTTTGTATATTTTGGTTTGTTGAGACTACCTGTGGGTCATTGTTTCACTCAACTGTGTGTCATTAGGGTCACATGAGTCAAGTTGTGATCAGACATGAAACCACCTGGGAAGACATATGAGGATCAAGTTGTGAGTGGTCAACAAGTCATTGTTTCCCCTTGTGCTCAGTGATGGTTGTTCCAGTTTGGCCAGAATTACTGTCTTCAAAGCGGTGTCCCTTGTCTTTCAGGTGCAGATGGAGCTGGCTCATCTGTGTTGTGCTGTGCATTTGTGAAGTTCTCATTTGCTTGGCATGGCAGAGTTAGGATACAGCCCAGTGTTAAAGGAGGCCATCTATGTCAAACTGTAGTGACCATTACTAAACACAGAAAGTGACTTATTACATGACGTGTCACCCACTTGCAACACAGCCCTGAAACCCCATCTCAGCCATGATGGCTAAGTGGAGCAGCAACCCACATGTAGAGTCAACAACCTACAAGATAATGGCTTATCAACTACTCTGAGTTTAAATACCTGGGACAGCTTGTCCTGCTGGAGGAGAAACCTGTTATGACCACTGAGGGAGTGCCAGAGAACACAGTGATCACGCACGACTCCTCTGTTTTAAGTAACCAACCTCTGGAACCAACTTGGCAGCTTCAAAACTCAGCTCTTCAAGTAATGACATCATGCCACAGTGATTATCAAAATTATTCCCAGTTCAACATCAAATTGTTTTTTAACACAGGCTGATTAAGTAGCAAGAATCAAACTGGTCAAGTGTGTAATGTTTCGGGTTGTTTCGTCATTTTCATCTTTCAGCAGCTGAATGATTATTAATATTATAAAAACTGAATGCCCACATCTGCAAGTCATTTATGTGTAAGAACACAGGTACCGCAAAAGTGTAAAGTTGACAGTGTCATTAATCAATTCACTGTAATTATGTTAAATAGTTTAACAGTGTAAAGAGGAGGAGACGCATCATGTGACTATTCAGCAACTGAGGAGCATACAGGACTGGACTGGGTCCAAAATAACAGATTAACATATCATAACAACTTAGCAATGCACTTCTGGTTTCAGGTAATTATTGTGCATTTTCCAGGACAGTAGAAAAAGACAGTAGAGCAAATTAATTTGAAGCATTTATAACCTATATGTGTTTCAGAGGATGAACAGATTTGCATAAGAAAACAGTTTTTCACAAACTTTAAGGGTAGTTCAGTGTAAAATTTAGTGTCAAGCTCTTTTCATTTTCTGTCACTGTGGTCCTGCTGCTATTATAGGACAACCAAAGGTAACAGGGTTCAGTGTCACTGACTCAGTGTCTAGGCTGCATCGGGTTGATAAGCAATATGATTACCTTGGTGCAC
Organism: Helostoma temminkii; assembly: GCA_900302695.1. Taxonomy (NCBI): domain Eukaryota; kingdom Metazoa; phylum Chordata; class Actinopteri; order Anabantiformes; family Helostomatidae; genus Helostoma; species Helostoma temminkii. The sequence goes on along the minus strand of OMLM01006140.1, from coordinate 27,465 downwards.
TAATAGCTCCTGTCTGTCTGCTGATGTTATTAAGCATTGTGATAAATACAACCCCCCAGAGTTCAGTCATCATTTTTGTTTTATAACTTCCTGCTGCACAAACCAAAATGGGCTTAAATTAAAGCAAACACTAAATTGCTCTAACAGGGAAAATGGACTTTAAACAATTATCCATTATAGCAGCTGTTGTTATCTTGGATGCAAGCGACAATGTACGTGTGACCTTTCTAAGGAAGCTTAAATTATAGAACCACACCAGGCTAATAACACATACACATATATTTTACAAAATCTTTCTGATGTCCAAGAGTAATAACCCAAGTGTTGCTCTTCTATTATGTTAAGTTTCACTGAGGAATCTTGCTTATTACCAGCTGCAGCTGAAGTAGTAGGAAGCAGTCGTTTGTTTTGTTCTCTCTTCCTACTATAATTTATCTGTCAGATTGAAAGTGCTCATTAAATGTACATCACAATTATATAAATTATGATTCAAAGAGATAACACAGTGGTAACTACACATTAATCACATAATTTAACATTGTTTTTTGTTTGTTTGTTTGGATTGATTCACTGTATACAGAATTCTAATACACGCTGTATTAACATTAACGGTAACACACTGTCATCACATGTGTCATGCGTTGTTAGCTTCGCTTTGAACCAAATAAGAAAATGAGATTGAATGTTCTAATCTTTCAGTCACATCACTCACCATCATCATTATGTAATGTCTTAGTGACATCCTGTCTTCAGTTCTCTTGTGTGTGACGATCACTGTACTGGGAGGCTGAAGCAGTGAGGGGAGGCATATAGTCTAAGATCCACAGTCAGACCTCAAGGGAAAAGCCTGGCTCCCACTCTCCATCCCACAAACTTTTCCATAATTTGAAACCATTGCTCATTCACTCAACTCTGTTTTTCAGTGCAAACCAAGAAGATCACCGCTTCTACCACCCAGTGAGAAACAGGCAGCAAAATACCTCAAGAGATAGGAAGAGGAACACCAATGTGTCGAGTGAAAACCGCAATCGAACAACAGTTTGGGTTATTTTCTCATTTTAACACAGTTTCGTGGATTAATGCCTCCTCTGCTGTACACATTTGTCATACAAAGTCCATTTAGAACACTTTTCAGTAGTACTGTTAAAGTTTAAAAGGACCTGAGAGTCTTCAGCTTTTAGCACAACCACAACCCACAGTTTCAGACAGATATGAGTTCATTCATCTTGACTGAAATACCAGCTGTTAGTAGCAGATTTGATCAAGCTATTCAATTGATTGGTTGAAAACACAGCTGACTTTTTTAATGTTTCCACCATAACTGTATTAAAACAAAGATATTGTAAAAGGGCCATACACTCAAATGCTAGTTTACCACATACATTATATTATCCTTGTGTGTTAAGCTACAGTGTTGTTAGTGCTATGCTTTGTGTTCATATGCATTCACTACATTTCAGTAAAAGACCAGAGGCTTTAGGCATAAGGACTAACATTATGTTTGGTGAACATACTATAAGCTTTGTCAAATTGTGGGTTTGTTACTGAAGTTTAAACTTTGTCACATGCGACGCAATGCTACAGTACGAACATTTATGAACTAACATACAGCACCAGGTTCCAACACAACTTTATCCATTAACACCTTCACCATTCTTGTCACTATGACATTGATATCTTGCCATAAATTTTCATTTAAGCATTACAGAAGAGTAGAAATATTAGAGAATGACCAACTCAACACTGTTTACAGTACATACTGCACATTTATAATTCACTCTGGGTCTTGCCAAAAGTGGTAGGGTTATTGTATTGCAAAGGCTGTTTAATGAGGCACATTACATAAACTTACCTGATCCACCTTTAAATTAGAGAGGACAAACATTAAAACCATAAAAACCCAACTCTTAATGGATTAATCCACATACATTGCAGACTTTCCATTATTGTATCTTATCTGTGTTTACCATCACGACAGTGGAACAGAAATGTTGTTAATGCTCATTTCTCATCAGCATAAAATTAATTGAGTGTCCTTTGTACCATCAACAAACATCTCTTTTGTAATGGTACAAGCCATGTTTCTCTGTGAGAGAGAAATGTGCTCCATTTGATAAGACCTTCACAGAGACTGAAACATGAGACTATTTTAAGAGAGTACCGCAAAGCATGCTGGTCTATAAACACAGTGAACATCCCATTAGATAAAAAGCAAAGATGTAAATGATTTTCCTATTGTTATGAGCCCACAACATCTGGTATTCCATTTTGAAATCTTACCTTTTGTTTCTGTTTAGACGATTGTCCCCACGACCATTAACAGAAAAAGCAGTTAAGATGATGGATGGATGAGAGGACTGTTCCATGATACTGAGTCAATTCTCAGCTTCAAACCAAACTTATGGGTCTGTTCTTCTTATTTCAGCAAACACAGAGAGATAGAACACAGAAGAAAAGAAGGCATGTATTTATGTCAGTGTGTGCAGCATTAACATCATTAAATTCATCCCCAGTGGACGTTTTCCAGCACAGTGGTCAGTCTGTGCATGTCTGTGATAGAGTGGCTGATAAAGTGGAAACTACAAACATGAACTTGTGCCTGTGATGCCACTCCAAAGTAAAATAGGAGTTACACTTATAAAAAGATGGAATCCCAGATGTACTGATACATATAGAGCATTATCTGTCATTACCTCCCCATGTCATCATGCTGCATTAGATGGCTTTTTGCTCAGCTTTATTGTCATTTGTCACTTAAGGTTATGTAATCAAGTATAGGCAACTCGAGAGTCCAACTCAGTAACCAACAAAGTCATATTAACTATCAAAAGAGCTGATGTAGATATTGCTGACATACACATTAGTCGCTTGTTGATGTCTGTCATTCAACAGGTTGGACTACAGTTAGAAAGTTAATCTGCCCCTTTTCCTGACTTTTACATCACAGACAGAGCATCAAAAGTTAGGCTGTTACAATTTTGACCCTGAAGACAGCTGCCATCATTCAAACACAGACATTGATATAGACAGTAAGTAAACCTTGGGACATGGAAAAATATCAGGTGTCTTCTAAAGCTGAGCATGATGGATTGCGCATTGTTATAAAAGGTAATACATGGAAAAATAATACCTGGAACAACAAGTATTAAGAAGCCACAAAGCCACACACACAGCTGCTGAACCAAGACTCACAACAGTTTTTTTCAGAATGTGAAAATCAAAAATCAGTATTTTCAGATGAATTATGAGTTCCACAAGCCCCTCAGTTTAGACAGCTGCTGACTGTCCTCATGAAAGGATTGTTATATTGTAATAAAGTAATCCCAAAAAAGAGCTTCTGTTTATTCAAACACATACTGACACATACCTATTTTCAGATAAAAATTTAAAACCTACATCTTCTCTTAAGGACAACCAAATGTATCTTTACTCTTAACTTGACTAAAATCTCTTTACCCATAAACCTAAAAACACTTTTTGCTAAATAAAAAGTATCACCTTTTTTAGCAGTCTTGCACAAATATGTTGAAATTCTGCATCACTACAAACACACAGTACATACAAGCACAGACTTTTCAGTGAAACACTGTCCCCCAGAGGACAAAGAAGGCCTTATATTTAAAAGAATAATTTCCTGATCTCATTTTTCCCGGTGGCTTAGTTGAAGTTTTGGGTAGACATGTGTTAATGTTTAGACATAGTTCTCCCTCTTGGTTCTTGGTTCTTAGCTAAGTTTGGTGTGTAAGAAAAGCATTATTGATGAAACTGTTCAACATGGAGGACATGAAATAGCTGTTACCTGATCCACTCTCAGGTAACAGCCAGTGCACAACAATTTGTGGAATATAAAAGTGAGATGGACTGCTGCATTTCTTAAGTGAAACGTCTAAAGGGGTTAAAGATGCAACAGCATTTACAGTTTAGAGTCTCCAGTTAACCTGACTGCCTGTGTTTGGACTGTGGGAGGAAGCCGGAGTGCCTGGAGAGAAACCACCAGAAAACGGGGGGAACATGCAAACTCCACACAGAAAGACTTTGGCATCGAATCCAGGACCTTCTTGCTATGAGGTGACAGTGCTAACCACTACACCATAAAAGCCCATAAAAAGTAATTTATTTCATAAAATGTGGAGATGTATATCAATATATACAGTAATAGAGGTGAATCACCTACTGCAAACATGCTGGCCAGGAGGTGAATGAGGACCTTATCAGTGGGGTAACCAGCTAGTAGTCAGAACCAAATCTGTGGACTGGAGGTTTTAAGTCAGCTGCAAGGACTAAATGTATGCATACGGCAAAACAGTTATATAACAAGGAATCTTTACTTTTCGCACATTTTCCAAACAGTAAAGTGTTTGGACTTTGCATGTTGTCCCCGTGTCTGTGTGGGTTTTCTAGAGGTACTCTGACTCTTCCTCCCACCACCCAAAGACTTGCAGGGTAACTGGTGACTCTAAATTGCCCAGAGGTGTAAATATTTGTTTGTCTCTATATGTCAGCCTGGTGATAGACTCGTGAACCTGTCCGGGGTGTACCCTCCCTCTCGCCCAATGACAACTGGCTTCTTGACCCTTAAGAGTACAAGCAGTTAGGATAATGGATGGATATTTTTGTCAGTGTGTGAACCTTTTTCCTATGTGATAAAACACAAAGGAATCCAACTTCAGCCTCAATCACAAGAATTTCAAAGGAAGCACTTACAAATGTGACTTAGAAAAACAATCTCACAATATGATTTGGTTGGTGTACGTGTAAAGAGCTGTACAGTCTATAATGTAATACTTGAATACGCTCCTGACTTCTACCAGCAAATTGACATCATTCTGTATTCTCCATTGAAAGCCAGTTAATTGTCAGTCATGTAATGTTCAAAGTGATTTTGTTGCATTGACTAGAGTGAAAATTGTCTCATCAAGCTTGAATGGTGAGCATAAAAAAGATCAAGCTGCCTAGTTTGTCAAATCTAAATCTAGCATTGGGCCAGTCTTTAATGTCACAGCTCAGTACATTTTGGCAGCAAAATTGGGGTACATAAAAATTAGAAAAGAGAACATTTTTTGGAAGAGTTAAGATGTCTTGTAGATTTATTTATTCTTTTAGTGTTGAAAAAGTTTTTACATCAGCTTTTAAGGCAGATCTGAGCTTTACACAGCAACTTTGTGTAACTCAGCAGCAGTATATAACAGCACAACATTATATACTTATATACAGTAAAAGAGCATATTTAGATTTATTACTCTCTTTTGTAAGTGTCAAATCTATGGTATTAATGTCTTGCGTGTGTGTGTGTGTGCGTGTGTGTGTAGTTTACACCTTCTGGCAGAGGAGTACACTTGGACAGCTAGATAACTTCTCTGCCTCATCCTGTTCATCCTCAGCCTCACCTCCTGCTGTGTCTGTAACAGCACCTGGAAATGACCCCATGGAAGTAGCAAAGTGGATCAATCACACTTTTAGTAAGAGCAAAAACTACCTGCTTGTAAAGTGACAGAAGGCAGTTAACAAAAACATCCTGTAAAAGTCTGCTGTTTTTTTAAATATATAATAATAGTGGTTCAAATATGAGTCTAAAATTATAGCTCACAATTTAAGCGGTAATGTCAACAGACAATTGTAAACATCACCACAACTACTCAGCCATCTTGTTGATTTAAAGAAAATGATTTTAGTAGTTGGGTAATTGTGGTCGGGAACACATAATTGAGCCAATAAACCAAAGATGTTATTGTCATTTTATGCACTTTTATGCATCAAAGCAAGTCTAATAATAAGCAAGTTAGCCTTGTTGCTGAAGTGGACTAAATGAAATTTTAGGAAATGGAAATGGGTAAACTAAAATTGTTGCCATAAAAAAGCAAGCTATTCTGAAGGCCAGTATCATCAGGAAAGGAGAAGGTAATGAAGCTTAAGAATATAATTGTATTAACATTGTGCACAATGCAATACAGAGGCATTTGAAAAACACCCCAGACATGCTGATGAGGCCTAAGTGGACCTTTTCTTAATGCCTTAAATAAAAAACTGTGCTACTTTTGTAATTAAATGTAAAATTGATTAGCTTTGTTTTTTACCTTAGTTAAATCCAGTGAGTGTGTTAATTATCTCGCTGGAGGAAACAATACTAAAATACCTATAAGAAATTCTTATTCTGCAGCATGTTTGCAGCAAAAAGTCTAAAGGAAAAGGCTTGCAGGGTTCATGGAACAGCTTTATCCAGGCTTGCTGTTTTTATCATTTTCCCCCAAAGCAGGTAGTGCTGGGTAGGCACTGTTATCTTTCAAGTTATCTTTAATAGTCTGTATTTTTGTTTAGCATTAAGATTTGGATGTTGAAGGCAGTATAGCTGAGTTCAGACAATCAAGCTACCACTACGGAGTCTTTGTAAATAAATTTTTTTGTGCCAAGAAAGTGAAAGTGTAATAAGAATAATAACTATAAACTATATCAGCTTGACTGCTGATATAGTTTTGAAAGTTGTCCTAACACAGATTATCAAGGTTATAAAATTCAAGAAAATATTTGTGGGGAATAGATAATATTCAGTCTCAGGGCCACACAGGAGGTCAAAAGGTCAAAATCATATTGTATATAACTCTTCGTATGTATCTCACAGTCTACAGCTTATAATAAGTTATTTTTATGTTTCTTTTGAAGTTTCTCATGCCTGAATGTCTGTTCTGGTCCTTTGCTGTGACATTATTTTAAATGAGTAGTGCAGCAGTATGAAAGGACAGCCAGGCACTCAACTGGACTGACTCAGAGGAGAACTGAGAGTAAAGGGCCTCCCAACAGATGACAGAAACAGAAAGTGGTACCCACTCAGAGTAAAGGCAACAGCAAACACAGGATCTGACACATGTAATGTTGAAATGATAAATAAATTAATTACCAATTGACAGTAGGATGATACACATTTTACAAATTTATGACATTAGTCACACTGCAGCACTGCACATTCCAGTAAATTCCCTACTTAGAGGTGCATTACAGGGAACCACAATACAGTCTTATTTTACAATCAAGTCTACTATATTTCCTGTCACTTGTCGCAGTTGTTTTTGTCAAGGAAAAAATTAAACCTGTGATTTGATTTGACAGAATCTGCTGCTGTCTTCCTCCAGTGATACAAGTGTCATCACACAGACCAGCCTGAGCCCATCATCACCAACACAGCATGGTTTCTTTTTGCAGTGCGTCATTGTCCAAGACAATTTTGTTTGACTCTCACCAGGATGAAATCACAGTTTGCTCACTGAGAGGAAACTGAATGATTAGCTCCTCACAAAGTTTTACAATCAGTTGTTTGCCAAGCTTCGCTGTTTCACCCCCACATATTCTCTCCTCCGTCTCTGCTTTGTATCCGGTTTTGCAAAGTGAAACAGATTACAACAACAGGTCTTTTTCACTGACAATATTTAGACAGCATAGCTAGCGCTAATAAAATATATAGTCTGTCATCAGTCCAGAAAATAAAATGCATTGCCATCCATCTCCTTCAGTGACCTGGTGATGTAAATGCTGAATCACGATCACATTGTCATGACATTGTAAATGACAAAGCTAGGATTAATGTTATTATAAACCCTGCTTTATTTCTGTTATGTCTATGCTCCCCCTAGTGTTCATGTTTACAGGATACTTTAAAATCAATAAGAAAAGAAACACTGAAGAGAAAAAGGAAAAAAAGAATATTAAGATGCTTTCATTTTCACCTAAAATGAAAAGGTTTTAATTTAATTATCATTTACAATTTAGATTTGAACTTTTTCTATTATGTTCTGTGTGGCTGTGGCTGCAGTTGGAGCTCGGCCCGGCTGTGTCATTGTGGAGTTTACATTTAACATCTGAATTTAAGCATTGCATTTTTATGGGTTTTTTTATACTTCACTTTTCATACATTCATACAGTATTTTTTTCAATATCAACATTTATTTATTCATTTTCTACATTCCTGGCAGTGCTTAGGGCTAAAACGTGTGGTCTCTTTTAATGTGGGTAAATGTCCTCCTTGTGGTTTGGCAAAGTAACTTCAGTCTGTTTTTCAGTGCATCTGAAAAAGAACAGTAATTTAGTATAAATTTAGTTTAGTTTACAAATTTCAATTGAGCCTGAAGCTTCCCTGTATATAATCTCCTCTCTCCCTTTTTCCAACCTACAATGTCTTTGCTACACTGAAATTTATGCAGAACCTGCAATACAGCCTCAACATGGAAACAACTTTAAGTACACAAGGTTACTGCTGCTATTTAAGAAAATCACTGAGTGGTCCACTGGCACAGCATTGTATACAATTGAATTTGTATTGTTTTGGTACATGGTATATTGGCTCTATTGCAACACATCTAAATTCAATTTACCAGTTGATCAATAAATTTGTATCACGTAATTTGGTTGTTTCTAACCAGTCTCCTGATTTCATCACCTAATGCTGCCTTGGACCTTGTTGTGTGGCATCAGCTTCTCTTTAGTGACAAAGAGAAGCTGATGCATCAGTTGAATATAGGAGCAGTGTGTGGGTAAATGCAATGACATGATTTATTCTTACTCCATTCTCATATGAACTCTGGGTTCAGATAATCTGTGTAGACCTACTTAATCCATCTTATTTGCCTAATTTAAAAAAAAAAAAAACAGAACTTTTTGCTATAAATAAATAATAAACATCAAACACAGCTCAATACATACAGTACATCTTCCAATTTAATGTTTAAACTGTGTAAGTTTAGGCTTGAACAAAATGTAGTTCTGCTGTCATCCTTTTTTAGGTGATTAAAAAATATATTTTGCCTTTTAGGGGTCATTTTAACAACAGTAGTCTACTACTGTAGTTCAAATATTTCTTCTATACACAATCTAGATATTTTTGAGGCCCTTGGGACAACATGAGTCTTTTTAAATTCTAATTTAAAAGTTGCATAAAAAACTGCCCCAAGATCAATAAAAGAACACATGACAAATTGAAACATATGGATATTTCAACTTTAATCACATTATTAACAATTATATGACCAATATAAGGACTACCCTAACATCACCTGAACTGGATACACTGTCTGATGCTTTTCCACACAGGGAATGGCAACATTCAGACAAACAGACAAGCAAACAACGGGGCGGCTATTTATGCAGGATGTATGCATAGAAAGTTCAGTCTGTGTTGTGCCGCTCCATCTGACACTGTTAAGAGACAGTATTAATGTCAGAAGGCATTTCTTTGTTTCCTTTTCCTCGGGTATCCTCTGTTCTTTGTAATGTAAAAAAATGAAACAGTAGAATGAAGGACGAAGTGCATGTGTATCGATCTGGTGGCGGACGGGCAGGCACAGAGATCTACTCCAAAACCACAGTGCCACCTGCTGCCTCCAGGGCTGCTTTCAGTTTCTCTGCCTCTTCTTTGGATACGTTGGCCTGGATTTCCTGAGGAAGAGACTCCACTAGTTTTTTAGCCTAGTAAAAGCGGGATAGAGGAGAGAGAGAGAAGAAAAACCAAGATGTAGTTATAAGTTAGTTATAAGTCTGTCTGCATCGTTGGAATATACTGTATTAATATAATGTATTTTTAAAGGGATTAAAAAGCGCCACAAGACAGACAATGATGGACACTATGAAACTATCATGAAAGAAAAGTCCCAATAAAAACACTGAGCCTCATTTACCAATGTCTTCTTATTTTTTGTTTCTTAAATTAGTTCTCAAGAAAAATCTACTTCAGTTTTATAAAGTGTTTGTAAACCACAGATTTTACTGAATGACTGATGAATCCCATTTTCCTCGTAAGATGAAAGTGTGTTGTCCTATTTGCCCTGCTGCAGCCCATATGGAACAAGACTGCAGGACAGTGCAAATACAAGACTCTTAAACGGGAACCAAAAAGGATTGTTAAAAACAGCAGAACATCGGACTCCAAACAGAATAAAAACTTAATTAGTTCTGAAGCTGAGGCAGAGCTGCAGGATGTGAACAGCAAACAAGCCTCATATTTAGAAATAGTAACAAATACAAGCAGCTGGCATGTTCTCAAATCTGACAAAAATATAGCTTCTCTTCTGGAGGAAAGGCTTGACCAGAGGAAGAAATGGTGTTTCATGGCTATGTCTCACAATGAGAATTGCTAGTATAACATTTATTAATTTCAAAAAACCATAAGGCTTTGTTAAACAATGGAATTGTTTGAAAATATTATTCATAATTAAAACATATAGTGTAATTAAAATCCTGTATCATACAACTGTAGTTATTTTATACAAATATGTCGGCACTGAAATGTGCATAGGTTGTGTGGTTAAACCCTCTACAGGCACTTCAAATAGTTCTGAATAGGAATGATGAGACTTACCTGCACCAGATTCAAGCCTTGGATGCAGTTCTTCACTTCCTTTATAAGTTTGACTTTTTCAGCAGCCTTTACTTCTGTCAATTTTACTGTGAAGTGAGTCTTCTCTTTCTTGACCGGTGCCGCCTCCTCTTCTGAGGCCTAGTTTCACGCAGCAGAAAAAATAATTTAATGCACAGTATTAGGGTGTACAACTATATTTCTACTTCTGCATTAAAATGATAATTCATCAATGAATCTTCAAGTTAACAAATATGTAATTCCCATGTCAAAGAAGTGTTGATTCACTTTTCAACCTTCTCAGGTTGTAGTTCATGATGGCATAGTGAATGGTGTTACATTTTAAGCTCTAGCAGTTGTAGTGTCAATTTTTTTTTTTTAACTTTTAGATTGAAAATTCTCCTTAAAATAAATTTCACCTGAGCCACAGGTGCAGCCATTGCGCCCATCGGCATCATCCCAACATCCTTAATGTTCAGAGTTTTCTAAAACCAAGAAAAAAAATAAAATAATCACTCAACAAGATAAAACAGATTTATCACACAACAGACTCTCTGTAAAAGATGTACAGTAGTATTTCAAGAGATTTCCACAAACCTTGAGGAGCTCATTGAGGTCTGACACCTCTAACAAAGTGAGGCTGGCTATATCATTAACAAGTTGTTGGATTTTGGGGGAATACCGTTTGGGTGCCCCATCTAATGGAGGGGTGGCAATGGCGTCTGTGTGCAGAGGTGGACATGTCCTCAGAAGTCTGAGGGCACACAAGGCCGGTGTCTGCTGTTGAAGCTGTTGCCTGGAAAATAGAAAACAGACAAGTTAATTGACTGTGTCTGGTACTTAATGTTGGTCCTCAGAGGACAGGATACAAACCATTATGTAAAGAAATATCCAGAGTTTGTGAAGATTCAGCTGTGACATGACGCATTTCACGTGTGATATAACAATGTGCCTTACCTGATGATTTCTGATCTTAGTCATATTTTTAGAAGTAGTAGATGCATCATAAGAGATGATCACTTCAACTAAATGTGTTGTTGTTTTTTTTCCTTTTTGCTGTATTTGTTTCTTTACCTGTGTTGTACAGTAAGCAGCCTGTAGGTTATATTTATTATCACACTGTTGATCGCTGTACAATAAAACACTACTGTTGTTGTGGTTGTCTGATCAGCAAATACATACATTCTAAGTGGAGTTGTGTATTGAAAGACTCTGGTAACATAATCATAATACATGGGTTACAGCTCAATACCTTGTAATATACTACAGTATAGTTTGCAAGGTGATATACAGATTTTTATTTAAATCTAACATTAGGAAAACTGTCACAGTTTACAGAACACTCCACCATAAACATACATTCTTGGGGGAAAAAAAACTCACGACATATACAACACTGCCACCTACCGGTCTGGAGTTTAAACAGCACAAAATGAACCACTGTCTGCCATGAAGCTTAGCATGTAAATTATGAATTATGAATCAATAGTGTTTGGGGGAATTAATACACATTCACAAGACACAACGCTGTGATACTCGTGTGCATCAGTATTTTGATACATGCATAAGTTCACGTTTCACCAGTGTGACCTTGGCTGTTACTTTGCTGCAACTGTTTAATGGCACAAATCATCAAACAACTGGTACACAAGGGTTTTACAGCCATGCTAAAAACCGGAATAAGTGTTTCGTTAGATTAATTCACACCACTGGGATGACAGAGTCAACCTAAAGCCGGTAAAGGTAACCGTTCAGTTACATGAACTGGCGGCTAAAGTTACCAAGCTAACGTTAGCATAACTTCTTAACACGCAGCCATGAAACACGAAACTTTCAGACAAAACTATAAAATCGATCTTCTGCGTTTACACGAGCTACAGAGTCTAAAGCCAAAACCGCCGTCAGCAGTCACTTGCTGTCTGCCCTTGAAGGAGCAACAATCCGACAGTGATGCACTGATACCTCTGCCCGGTGTTACTTGACTGACTGTCCCCCGCTAGGATGACATTACTTACCGGTGTGTAGTCGCCGCAACCCGCAGCGCGGTCCGGAGGCAGCGTCTGGTGCAGTACATGCTAACGTGAACTGGAACCGTTTATTCCGGTGTCCCTATAAAAACAAAGTGGGTTTGTCACAGCCAAGTCTCTTCTCTGCGGCTCTGCATCAAAAGCACATGGCGTCCCCTCGGCATCTGACCTACCCACAATGCACTGCGTGAACTGTTAAAACTCTACAGGAGCCTAGAAGGGACATGTAAAATTATTATCTCGTAGTTAATCCTTGTACTGGTGGAGCAGAAGCCTTTTCTCAGGTGAAAACGTAAAAAACAGAATCAATAAATCTTTTACAACTGAATATAGAGAACTCTAAATTAACTTTTTAAATTAAATTTTTGTCATTATTAATATTAGGAAATATTATCAGCAAATGTCACTTAAATCACGATACACCCCCATGCATTATGATACCACAACTTGTGGTGTTGTCAATTTCATATTTTTTTCTTGAAATTGTTATTGACCGTATCATTATTTTTCCTATGAAAATAATGTAATATATTCTGACTTATTGTCTGACATTACCTGATCTCTGTCTCTCTAACTTGTCAATGTTGGACACTGGGGAGGAGGAATCCTCTTAACCAGGTAATCTCTGCTGTTACAGTCATTGACCACAGCCATCCTCCCACTACTCTGTCTGCCAGCACAAGTGAAGGTAAGAGAGAAAAAACAACAATGCGCAGCAGGAAGTACAAGATGTAAATGTGACTTGTTTTTTTGCTTCTGTCCTCTAGACCATGCAACACATTATATGCTTTGCCCAGAAGATGCCCTTTGTCACCTGGCAGCCATCAGACATCTAAGAGGAGTATTGGGACAGGTTTGTGTCTAAAAGACAGTTGTTCTGTTTATGTGCATCTAATACATTTAAACAATCTCTCAGTAATCCTAATATATACAGAAACGATTGAGAGAGTAGCGATACTGTCAGCTGTCAGCAGCACAGGTAGGCCCGGTTATCTAATAATAATTGAGAAAATGTACTGAAAATATGAAGCAGTCCTGTTGATTGTTTTGGATACAATAAAATTGATAAAATGTACTAATAACTGTTTCATAGACATCTTCATTGTTGCGTATTTTTCAAGGGCATTTTCAATGAAGCAGGTCAGATGCTCAGACAAAATGGCGTTTTGATAACATTCGGGGTATGTGCCAAGAAGTTTCAAGTTTGTTGTGCATTTAAAAAACCTGAAAATGTGAGCATTTATTTTAAGTAAAGTACCATGAGAACAGTATGTCTCTGCGGCGATTCTGCTGGTACAATATAAGCAGACTGATGTGTCCAAGGCTGTAATACAGAAACTCAGAATGGGGCCTTCCAGACATCGATGTGCTGAGAAAGCTGGCCTATAGCAATGGGATGCCTATGGAGAGGATGGTGAGTAACATACAATTATCTGGGTAATTTATAATAACTAGAATTTACTATTTACATCTGTTTCACTCCCAGATAAAGATGGAGGAATACTACAAATGCCTCATCCTCAGAAATCTTTAAAGAAGCCAAGTTACACATAGGAAAAACAAACTATGTATTTTATAATGCCTGTTAATATGGAATACTTATAATATATTTCCACAACTAAAGGTCAGACTATTGTCTTTTCAAACACTGTGGAATTGTAGGAAAAAAAAACAAGGTGAAGCAAATGGACAATAAGAACCAGGTATTTATTAAATATACTTTTAAAATTACTTTAAAGTCAGACAGATCAGTAAGATGGAAAAAAGAAGTTCACAGATGGCAACTGAAGGTTTACAGAAGTTACTGATTGAGTTTAACACATACATGCAGTTCTTTCTGCAAGGATTTCCACATTTCTGTACGACCAAGTGCACTTAAGAAAAGAAAAGACCGGTCATCTGTGACAGTTATAGTTATAATGTGACCAAATTGCAGAAATTATAGGTTATGGTCATATGTTTCCTCCAAATTTGACTTGTTATGATATTTTATGTTTGGCAGCATGTGAGTTACAATAAAGGAATGCAGACACTTAGATTTCCTGGACTGTATTAGCGTGGTATTTTATGATTACTACTTAAGTTGTGTCATGTTTTAATCTATGAAGGTATATTTAATGAGTATTCAACAACCACCCAGCTAATTTTCTAATGTTCTTCCTAGTATGTACAATCCCTGACATACATTTAATCATCTCAGAAACTACATTAAGGATACGTAATAGTCCAAAAGGTGCATAACAAATAAATGCCAAAACAAGATATCCCGACTCTAATTTATGTGCCTATGTGCATGAAAGAAGATGGAAACCGAAACTACAACTGGAATGTCAAGCTGTGAATCTGAAGATGTGAGTTAGCGACATTAGTTTCAGAACCCAGGACACTACTCTTTATCCACACACTCCTCTTAAACAGCACATACAGATATCTCTCAATCTCTTCTTATACTGAAAATCCACTTACAATCCAGAAAATAATGACATTTTAACATGCAAATTTTCCTTTAGAAAAATATGAGACAAAGAATGGTTATGTCTTTTTTTCCTCCTGATTATTATCATATTTTCTTATTCCTTTTTTAACTTTATTACCACTGACTATTTCTGAGATTCAGTTCTTCATTTAATAAGGAAATACTACATATATATCAGCTGGAAAGAGGGAGAAAGAGGCTGAAAGGGTCTGGGTTATGCTGCCCTCTCACACAGCTTCACTCCACATTCCCATACTTCAGTGGAGGAAAAGCAAGGAGAGCAACAGCTCTGCAACATCATCACAATATTTCACATTGCCACATAATCACAGCAAGGTGGAAAGTGGGAGGGGCGTGTGTGTTTCCAGAGGTTATCCTCAGAGTCCAAGGGGAAGGTGGGGACCAAATGAAAGGAGATAGTGTAGTGTGTCAAACCCTGCAGCTGACAGATTTCAGTCGAAGGAAATGAGCTGTGCCTCTGCGCTGCCTGGCACAGCCTGGGGGGCCTGCTGCTGTGGCTGCTGCTGCTGCTGTGGGCCACCAGGGGGAGCCACCTAGCAAAAAGAGAACAAGCAAGCAAGCAAAACTATTATTGTTACTGACAACTGGAATAACCCAATGCAGTAAAATGAATAATAAAGTTAAGAATCACTGATTAACAAAGGGGATACTGTATCAGTCTGGCAAACATATTGGCTAATTTACCATAATATGTTGAATACAGGCAAAAAAATAAAAAAATAAAAAACCAACACACCTGTTGGTACATGGGCTGCTGGCCTGGCATGTACGGCTGCTGGGGGGGCATATTGGGGTCCTGTCCTGGCAAAGCTGAAATCATGTTCTGCATGCTGTATGGCTGGTAGCCCATGTAAGCCATACCATTAGTGGGGGCTGCCTGGGACATTGGAGGCATACTCTGGGCCTGAGAAACCACATTCTGCACAGAACAGTAACAAAGATTACGGACACAATTCTTTAGTATGATATATTCTGAAAGTATGCAGCAACTTAAAGGAGGAGTCAATCACACCTGGTAGCCCTGTGTGGGTGTGGGCTGATAGTTAGAGTAGGGTGGACTTGTAGTGGGTGGAGCCTGGCCAGGAGGAGGAGCAGGCTGCCCATTGGTGCCTGCAGCCTGGTACATGTATGCATTAACCATATTAGGATCTGGACAAGGACAGGACAAATGACACAGAGGAAAACACCTTAATTTAAAAATATCTTATCACATCCAGTGTTTCAGGACTGTAATGCATAAAATGTTCCCTTGTTGGCCTCCTCACCTGTGGTGGTGCCAGGCATGGCCTGGTACTGTGGTGGTGCGGTCTGACCAGGCTGGTTCATATAGATATTATGCATAGGTGAACCCTCCACAGAACCAGCAGGACTGAACGTGCCTGGATAGCTGGGTGGAGCACCAGGCTGGTACACCACTCCTCCTGCCACGCTGGGGGGCAAAGACTGCATCTGTGTAACACCACACACAGATACCACTGAATATTTATTCCAAATTAGAAAAAGTAATGTGAGGTCTAAATCTTCATTTTTTTGTGTCCATATTATGCAAAATCCACCCTCTGGTCAAACTATTATATGACTTTCCAGCGTATGTAGACACACAAGTATGATAAAAGTGCATTCGCTCCTTTTTTGGAATTTTCTTGTTTTATGTAAACCAGCGACTGAATGGTCCAATCAGAAATCCTGCCCATAATATATAAAGTTGGGTGTCAGCGAGTGTCAGTCATGTAGTCCCTCCTCTGGCTGTGGCCAATCACTGTCCACCACAGCCTCTGACTCTGGCTGCCAAATCTACAGCAGGGTCCGACAGACTAGTGCTGACTTTCGAATGCAAGGATCAACACAGAATGATTTTTGTTTTACTCATGTCCTCTCAGGATGGGCTCACACTGACAGAAATATAAATGTATGATTACATTTTACTATGTGACTACTGAATTAACTTCAAGACTGCAACTTAAAGTTGGGCTGATGCCAGCTGTCGGTGACCCAATCACAAATCACAAAGCTGACACCTGATCCAGTACTGCGGCAATTCTAAATCATGCACCATTAAGGCTAGCATGTACACGTGTCACTTGAACTATTGTGCACATACTTCCTAGCGTAGTTTGTCTGTCTGGAGGGTTTATAAACATCAGCCACATCGGGGCAAACAAGGGCCTAATCCTCTCTGGCTGAAAAGGAAGTCTCTCATTTGTGAACTTACATTCTTAGCAAAAACAAGGAGAGGAAACCTTTTGTTTTTTGCACATGTGAGTGGAAAGACATGGAGTTATCTGATGAGGAAATGATAACAACGTTACTGTGTGCGCAGCGAATTGCATGGTGAAGAACATGGCAGCGACAACAGCGTAAATGGTCTGCAAGTCCCTTAAATCAAGCACCGCCACCAAATTAAGATTGCATGCTGCATATGTGTTACGTTTACTTATAATGCAGTGCACAAACACTGCACCAAATGGATGCTAACTACGTACAGGCACCATGTTGTGTGTCCAACTGCGTATTCAAATGTAAGTATATCTTTAGCACTGGCAATGAGTGAGTTTACCAGTGTGCCACTCTCTCAATCAATTAACTATCCTGATGTTTGAGATCAGAACAGCTGGTTTCATTGGTTAAACAGTGTATGCATGACCTTGATATATAATCAAAGGTGAACCTTTGATTATATAATCAAAGGTGAACCTTTGATTATATATCAAGTGAATTTGCAAATTAGATTCTTGGAATTACTTTAACCTCTGGGCTATACCTGGGCATAGGGCAGGGAGAAAGCAGGCATTTGAGCTCTCATCTGGATTGTGTGCTTCTGCTGCTCCAGGCGCATCTGCCTTTCCTTCTCCTGCTCCTGGAGGCGCTGAATGGCCAGCTGTCTTTGCATCTCCAGGTATTCCTGCGATTCATAGGACAAATACTCATCAGTATGGTTATGTATATTAATCAATTGTTGTATTATAACGGAGGAGAATCATTTCATTACCTGTTTCTTCTGCCTCATAATCTCAAGTTTTTGTGCCAGTTGTATCTGTCTCTGCCTTTCTGCTTCTTCTGCAGCACGGCGCAACTTCTCTCTGTGTTCGTCACGGAGAGCATTGAGAGCTGCACGAGCATCACGCACCTGAGCCAACTTGTCTTGCAGCCCCTCATAGTACACTGCCAGCAACATAGACAATATGACAGTTCAGAGACCGGATAAACAGAGAGACAGAAATTCATACTGGAACAGTTACCACTCACATCGCTTCTCATCAAGCTGGTTGAGGATGTCCAACAGCTGTGGATGCATGTTGTTGATGGATTGAAAGAGGGAGAGCACAGCACTGTCATTGGTGATGCTGCGGCCACGCATGTGGTTGCTCTTCATGCGGTTAAGGAAAGTGGTGACAGCATTTTGCAGAGCCTTCAGAAACTGCTCATGGTTTTCCTCCGACTCACCGTTCTGGTACTGCTGCTGAAGTTGGGGATGACAGGAAATCTATTGTGGTTGGTCCACTTCAACTAGAGATTTAAATTGTTCTTCTTGCATCTACCCTAAGCACACGATTTCAACATACCTCCACAATGCTGACTGGTTGGACAGGGACATGACTTTCTACAGGCTGACTGACTGGTGGAAGAGGCTCAGCCAGTGGCACTGGGGCAGGGGCTGATGGGGTGGGACTTTTGCGAGTCTCTTCCTGTTTCTTCTCCCAGTACGTTCTGTTCAGGTAACGGGCCAGCTGGAAAATTGAGACATAGACATGAGTATTTTAAGAATAATGCAGCATTTTCATTAGTTTATGATAATGCAGGTACAGAGGAAGAGAATGAAAACATATGTACCTCAGGGTCTACATCTTCAGCTGATGGAGCAGAGGAATTCTAGAGAGACCAAATAGATCACAATTATTGGTCAGTAAAATCTGTTATAATAAGCTGTAAAATAAAATGAAATGCACTCTGAATGATTAAAGTGTATGTATGCTTGTAAAATATAAATTTGCCAAAGAGAACTCTTACCACAGGGGAAGTGTAGAGGGTGCTTACTGGCGGTGCTGAGGAAGTCACTGGGGTAGGATCAGCTTTGGGATACACTGAATACGAGTTCTTCTGCCTCTGAAATACACATACAGCCATGTGTTGGTTTTTCACTATAAACAAGCTATAAAAATATCAAGTTTGAACAAATCACCTACACAACCCACCATGCGTTCTTTCTCCTCAGCCTCACTTTGGGAAAGGGCTATGGCCAGCTGCAGCTCCTCCTCCTCCTGCAGTGCTGCCTCATCTCTCTTGGGGGGCATCTTGTGAAAGGGAAAAGCAACAGTAAAATAATAGAAAAGAACCCAAAAATCAAATCTCATGGGTCAAAGCATGCAAAAAGTCTAATGCAGAGCAGGGCTTCCCTTATGCAAAAGAAGTATATTCAAGTATACTATTAGTTTACTTCTTTTAAACAAAAAAATGAGCAAGTATACTTTCGATATACTTTTTATGTACTTATCAGCAGTAAACAAAAAAGTGGGCCAATTTAGTCGCAAGAAGTATTAAAATAGTATACATAGTGTACATAGAAGTATACTTACTATACTTGAAGTATACCTCAAGTATACTTCAAGTATTGAAGTGTACTTGAAGTAATAAAATAAACTTTAAGTATACTACTTTTTTTGTAAGGGTTACTATGGACATCTTCCTTCAACACATTTATTTTATTTATATCCAGTGTGATCACCATCTCATCTGAATAATTACCTGTGACTGCTGAGACAGTGGGCTGGTCAGGTACTCAGGAGGCAAATCAGCAGAGCCTGTTGACGGAGCTTTCCCTTCAGCTTTCCTAAGTGGAGGAGAAAGGGAGGGGTGGCTGGTGAGAAAGAGGGATCAGGGAGAACAAACAGCTTTGTAAAATCAGAAGACAGCATGCATCTTAAAACACCAATAATTCTCCAAAAACATGAGAAAACTTGTACACATTTGCCAACACTTCAAAACCCTCTAAAACTCACAGTTTTGTTACATAGCCATTTAAACACCATGGCATATGAAGAAACATTTACATTTTTCAGTGTCTCATACAGTACTGTGCAAAAGCCTTAGGCCACCATTAGATTTGTTATGTACTCATACTAGAGTGCATTGTATTATTATTGAACTGGAGTACGTTATATTAGGAGGTGTCTCTAATGCCTTGGACTCCTCATTGATGTAAATATGGAGGCCAAAAGTCCAGTAAGACTCCATCATCCACTACGGCCCCAGTAATAAGTAGAATTATATCCTTTTCACAGTTTGAACCTGAGAAACTGAGAAATTATAACCTTGTAAATGTAGAATTCATCGCAGAACTGCTTTGTTGGATTACATTACATTGTACAGCTGTACCTAATAAAGTGGCCAGTGAGTGTATTTCTCTCTTTTTTTATAATACAACTAGAAAATACAGGAAATGTGTAACTAGTATTAAAAATAGGCTACAGGAACAAATATTTTGTTTGACCTCAGTAGAAAACTACAGAGAGGTCAAGCAGTAGTAGAAGACCTAAAATATGATGGTTTCTTTGAGAAACCAGAAGAAGTCCAGCAAGGACCTGGCTTCCAGTTTCATCCAGATGCCACGCTGATTCTTCCATAGTCCAAAAAAGCCAAGTAGCCAAGAAAACACCTTTTCTGTTTCTACTTGTTCTAATAAAAAAACCTGAGAAATAAATATATATGGCCATCATAGCAGTGCTAAAAAATACAAATCTAATGCCTAAACATTTTTTTACAGTAGTGTAAATCATATACCACTTTAAGAAGACTGGAAATTTGCTATCAGCAAGTAAGCACAGAAGTAAACTATCTATCATTACAGGCTTCTACTCCAACAATTACTTTCTAGAAACAGATACATTTGTTACTGTCCTATGCCACCATCTTTTATGCTCTTCACTGTACTCACTTGTTAAGAAGCTCAAAGCAGGGCTCACACACACGCACTTCCTTCTCAATGCCAAACTTCGGAATGGTGGAGTACTTAGACGAACACTTGCCGCAGAAAATCTGTCCACAGGCTCGGCAATGGTGCTGGAGAAACAGAATGCAATTCAAGGTCACATGTGCTAAGAGCATATAACACAGGCCCTAAACACACACACAGTCACTGAAGAAAACCATAAAAATAACAAGTGACCTAGTTTCATGAAAGCCCAGCCTACCTTTCTTGTCACGACTCCAAACTGGACTCTGCACCGATGGCACTCCTCAGCATCGACCCAGTCTGGAGCCTAGACAAAGCAGATGTAAAATATTATGGCTATTATAAGTCAGGGGTAACAATAAGAAAAAAAGAAAGAAAGAAAGAAGTTTAAATAGACTACATCCTCTCAAAGCCGTCCCAGGATCTAATTTTATGCATTTCACATAAAACTCATGCTAAAATCTTTAGTTCATTAAAAAAAAGAAAAAAAAGAAAAACAAACTATCTTACTCTCTCAGCTGCAAACATTGCATCACTCTCCTTGAACTCAGGAAACACATGACCTGAGAAGCAGAAAAACAGACCTTTTAAGCTACTTTAAAAACAAAGAGCATCTGCAGAAAATTTAATTTATAAGACCTCAAACAAACACTGCAGTTTAATAAGTCTGGCAACCAAACCAGTAGCAACAATTATTATATAATATTATAGATTATATATTACAGTGTGTCATTACTTCCCATTTGTATATTTAAAAACTACTGTGTATTTAGAGTATAGTATATATACTGTTTAACAGTTAACATGACCTGTAACAAGATGAGCAGCATGATATATGTTTTTAGTAGTAGTAGTTAATTAATTTAAGTTAATTTATTCAGCTGCACTCTAGCTAACACAGAAACATTTACCTGTGGTATTTCACTTTCAGAGATCATGAGGTTTCCTTTAAGTAAAAACTAAAAATAAAATACAACTCTAGTGCATTTGTCCTCTTACCTTCTACTTTCATGATTTGATAAGTGTCTTGAACCACTTTGTATTTGGGTTCATTGCGGAAGGCGTGAGCCCAGGCCTGGATCAGGTAAAGGATCTTATTTCTGACATTTGGTTCAGTCTGTTTCTGGTGATAAAAGAATGCCACAGTAAAAAAAGTGTCTTCACACCATTAAGTCCTCCCTGTGTATGTCTATCTGTGCTGTCACATACCACTGAAACAACTAAGCAAGTGGAACTAAACAATTAGTGTCTGATCACAGTAAGTGAGGTGGGAAGTCCCTTGTTTTATCTGGAAAAAAAAACACTCCTGTCACAAGGCTGTGACATCATCAGGAAGTTGAAACCAGCACGGCCTGAAGGAGCCTGTGTCATGTGGTGCAGGGATGAGCCAATCAGATTTTACTAGCTCGTGTTATAATGCAGCCAGATCAGTTATCGACTGTAGAGAGGGTGGGAAATGTGAAATGGCTTCCTGCCAAAACATGACCAGAAAGCTGTTTTTTTTCTTTGATAGGATAACAGCACTACAACACAACACGCATTCCTTTAACAAAGATGGCTAAAGGATCATATGTAGCTGACCTGATGAGAGGTGAAACAATTAATTGAGCTGATTAGGAACAGTGAATCAGCAAAAAGTCTGTTACTCAATTAATGACTTCTATTATATATTTAACCAAATGTGTCATGTTTATGTCTGTATATGAGGATTTGTAGAATTTCCCTGCTTTATATCATTGTAAACTGAATACTCTTAGGTTTTGGGTGGCCAAACAAAACAAGACAATACCCCTGTGTCTCATATATAGGGGTGGACATGTTTTGTAATAAACTTTTTAAAGACTAAACGTATATGCTCCACAAGCAGCTTGGACTGCAATTAAGTTCACACATTTTAAGTTATGTCACTCAATAGTGCAACTTGAAAACACATTATTGTCGTCGTCTCTGGAAAATAAAAACAATTGGAATGTGAAGCACAATAAATAAAAAAAAACGAATGCCACCTTAAGTAGATCCTTCAGTTCCTCCATAGTTTGTTTACTTGCCACCTCATCATGGACTGTCTGACCACAGTTCTTCACTACTGACTCCAGGACCTGAAGGGAGAGGCAGCATTATTTTTTTATTACACCAAATACATCATGCACCTTTTACAAAGCATTTTTCTTTACAAAATTGTGACGAAACAGCACATCTACACATAAAGCAGACAGCAGATTTCCTGTTGATTTAGTTTCATAATAAAAATTATGATTTTTTTACCAACTGCAGAATATTTAACAGCAACAATTACAAGTGTATGTCTTACCTCAAGTGCGTACAGGGCCACATGTGGATTTTTGTCATTCAGCTTCTTCTTAATGGCTCCAATAGCATATTTAGCTCTGCGAGGAAGAAAGATTATTGCTTGATAAGATGTCTATAACTCCAGTCACAAAAACATACTTGTTTAAGTTTCTGCATTTTAAAAAAAAAGCCATAATACTCAAATTAAATACATGAATATAAGTGCTTAAGGACGTGTTCACAGTTACTCACTGTGTGTCTCCTTGTCGAATTAGATCACAAATCTGTAGAATGGATTCCCAGTCAGTCTCCAACAGCAGCTGACTGGTGGCTTTATCTGCAATAAGAACACATCGTTACAAATATATATGTTGTTTGATGTCTATCACTCTGTATCTGCTACGCTGCACAACTATGTCATAAAAACTGTTTTGATTTCAGTCCTCAAATGAGGTCAGTTTACATTTACAGTCAATTCTTTTACAGTCTAGTTAAGTTTATATGGTATACTTGGCTAAAACGGGCCAAGAAATAACTGATACTCCAATTAATTTATAATGTTTTTATTGTTTTAGATGGATGTTGATTCTATATAGCTATTTTAAAAGTCTGCATTTCTGGCACAGTTGAACTTTACTGTGTTTTTCTGAATAAAAGAGTTTCTAATATGTACTTTAATCACAGTAAAACAAAGACTCAACTAAGTATTTTCAGCTACATAAAGGTGATGTATCTTGGAAGCAGGTTAGGGTTCTTGATTTAATCCAGACAAACAGTGATGTTTCTATCTGACTGTTGCTAAGTAGTAATTATTGTGGCGTATTAAACAGACACAGTGTCTGTGTGTCTTTTCTTGGTTTGTTTAAAGGAAGCCTAACAAGTGACAAGGACTTTTTTTTCTACATAATGTTTCTCATAATTAAATTATATTTAATACTAAATACTCTAGGAGAGTATTATGACAATGCTGCCTCCTTACAATGTTCTTACTACTGATCTGTTACACAATCTGAAGTTTTCTAATGTGATTCTGCAGAAGTGGCCCCAGGCCTTAAAAGCTCCAGCTTCTGTTGTGTTATGCTTGGTATCTGATCTAAATCTACTGACAGTTTTTTTCCTCATGCATTCATTCACAGAGAGTGATTTACCATCTCGTGGTTAGTGGGGTGACAACAGTGTGTTAGCCCGGGGGCACAGGTAGGTTAAACTGTGTCAACTATAAATAAAGGACTGGTCATAACACATTTTTGTAGCCGTTATTAATTTATCTCCCAAGCCATTGCTTTAATGCGATATGAATGTCAATGTTTAACAGGATGACACAGTTTGTTAGTGATAAGGTAAGCTAACGCAACTGTACTAACAGAACAGGGGAAACATTAGTAGCTAGTTTTGCTAATTACTCATCGGATTATACCAGTGTAGCATCTATCTAACCAACCTGTTGTTGACTCAAAAAAGTTAAGTAAACACACCCAGTCATAATTACAATGTTGTGTTTGGCTACTTGCCTTGTCATCTTTCTTTAACATTATTAGTGCTGTTGTAAATCACTAACGCTAGCTAACTAATGTTTGAAGCTAATATGAACGCATCTAAACGGTATCCACAGCCTGTTTATCTTGGCCAAAAGTACACAAATAACACAGATGATGAGGGTAACGTAGCTTTCAATAAAATTAACTGATGAATGTTACTGTATTCGCCACTTCTCTGTCGGTTGCTAAATGTAGTGAACCAGTCTGGGCCTCCACACAATAGCAGCGAATTTGTTAGCAGGCTAAATGTAGCTAGCACGACAACCACAGCCCCAACGTCTGTCAAAACAATACGCTGGAAAACATCGCACTTTGACTCATAGTTGGCTAATAAGCTATCGACTTCTGGAGGTGCCGATGACTTACCCAGAAGCCTCTCAAATGTGCCTCCACCTTTTCCCATGTTAAATTCAAAGTGTCAGAGTAGCTGTCGAGGAGTCTTGTTTGGTGAACGGATCCTGGTATTTTCGCCGACTAGGTTAGCTAGCTAGCTAGCTGTTAGCTTCTGCACTGGCCACGGAGCACAGCTGTACAGATCCTTCTGCTTCCTGCTTCCTCCTCAGAAACAGCAGCTCACTCAGGTTCTCTCCACCTAGCGACGGATTCATGAAACAACAAATATATATTCCTTGAATTACAAAGGTCGTGGGATTTAGACTGCCAGTGACCCCAGCTTCAGCTATTCTCCATATAATTAAGGTCTACATCATTTTATTAATTTTAATAATTAAAACATATTTTTGCTTAAGGAACAGTTTCAGCTGTAACTTGCCCTCCAGCATGTGAAAATCCAGTTTTTCAAATTATATTGAAACTGAAAATATTGAAACAAACAAATAAACATTTCCTTGTCAAGTAATTACAGAAACTAGAAGTGTAAGCCTGCAACAAATTGTTTTCATTATCAACACATCTGATAATTATTTTGTTCACGTTGTTTGTTTCCTTTTTAAGTGTTAATAATGTCAGATAATGTCAGAAACATGCATCACTGTCAGCAACCCATAAATACAGAATTCACTTTTTTACTTTTTTTATAGAAAATTTAGATTGCAGTAGCTAATAAATACTTCATAAGCAGGTACTGCACTAAGTATTTACAATATAAATAGTGCGCTTGTCTCACACTGTGTTTTCTCATTACATCTGTATAGTAAACAGAACAGAATGACTTGCTGTATTCACAGCATGACTCCAGTAACCTTAATAAAGGCCTGCTTAGGTCATGTATGAGTCACTACCTAGCACTGATGCTCTATTGTCACTGTGGTGCTGTAATGCTCCATAAAGTGCCATTGTGTTACTCTGTCCACTGCTGAGAAAAAGTGATGGAGGCATGTCTTCACAACTATGATTTACAGTTTACAGCAGACTGAATGCAAGTATGTAAAGTTTCTATGCAACACAGGTAACACAGTTGCTTGAATATATATATATATATATGTATATATATATTCTAAGGAATAAAGATTTTGTAGGTATATGTTGGAATATGAATGGGGGTTGACAAGATTGAAAATGATTGTCCATTGTGACAAATAAATGCTTAGAGATCAACTGTGTTAGTGTGCTTTCTGTTAACTGAAGGATTATTAAAATGTTTTGTTTGATTTTGGAACTTAATAGAAGGATATATTTTTCTTTTCCCTCGTACAGAGTAGCTGAGACAGAGAGGACGAG